>VDFB02322548.1:0-24667 GCA_007258455.2 Sequoia sempervirens
TAGATGTCGATGCGATGGAGGCATTAGCGGAGAGCGGGGGGTATGAGCCACGAGAGATGGATATTGACATGGATGTGTACGACCTTTGACCACTATCGACAGTACCACCTAGAGGAGAGGACCTTACAGTGGTGCTGAGAGGGATTGTAGAGAGATTGCGCCTCAACGAGCAGTAGTTATGACAGATAGAGGCATAGTGGGTTAGATTAGAGGCAGCACTGAGCGAGCTACAAGCACGATTTTCTTAGGGTGAGAGATTATTCAGCCCTGGCCACACTAGTGTCGGATGTGGAGTGGAGATTGACGAGAGAGAGAGATGAGGCACGGGATGAGGCAATTGACCTGTGAGCAGAGATAGAGGGGTTGCGAGTGGAGGTGGCCAGGGAGCACAAGGAGGGAGATGCCGTGAGATGGGAGCGAGACCGCTTGGTGGCAGAGGTGGTGATACAATAGATTGTCCGAGGGGTGATAGGGCAGGATCCATTAGAGACTAGGACAGGGACTGCCAGAGATATAGAGGATCTGCAGAGATAGCTACATCGGTTATGGAGAGAGAGGGTAGACTAGCACCGGGAGTAGGCTGAGTTCAAAGTGGACTGTCTAGAGCAGACAGCTGGGGACATGGGGTTGATGCAGCAAAGGGAGGAGGAGACTAGGAGAGAGATGCACATGCTATAGTCAGAGAGAGATGTGGCACAGGTACAGGTGCAGGTCTTAGAGGGAGACAAGGATTTGGCACAGGCATGTGCTTAGTTGGAGAGAATGATAGGTTCGTGGTAGAGGCAGAGGTTCAGTCTCTCCGGAGAGAGAGGGAGACAACGGTGTCACAGGTGTCAGGTCTGCAACGGGAGCGAGATTTGGCTGAGTTGAGACTGTAGGAACTTCAGAGGGATAGGTATGCAGTAGAGGCTCGGGCACAGGCCGCACAGAGAGAGAGAGATGTTGCAGAGGTATGGATGCAGACACTGCAGGGAGAGCGGGACGCAAGAGTGGCTAGGGTAGTGGTGCAGGTTAGTGATGTGATAGGGATAGATACATAGGAGTTACGAGGGGAGAGGGATGCTACAGTGGTTAGGGTAGTGGCTACCGAGGAGATGAGAGATCGGGTTTAGGCAAAGATGGCACAATTACGACTATCCTAGGAGGCCTGGGAGCAGGAGAGGAGATTGATCTCGAGAGATCAGGATAGATATCAGTAGGAGCAGAATTCTGCTTGGGTTTAGGTTGCTGAGCTATAGGAGAATACGAGGGAGGCAGGATTTTGGATGGTCGCGTACTACCATACAGTTCTAGACCTGGCCCAGCGGTTGTTCCAGTATACTCGAAAGACATCACAGATGCCAGCGCCATCTCAGTCGTTGGGGATATGGACCCGAGGTTACAGTGATTCACCAAGTGTCACCCCAGGCAGGAGACTAGTACCTGATTCACCACAAAGATTCGATGCGGGTAGCTCATTCGGGAGATGACAGGATACCAGTTTTTGACAGATGTAGGGTGGAGTGTGCAGTACTTATCGACAGAGATCAGAGATGCTCTACATCTCTGGATTTTGTACCTTATTTGATGATGTATGAGGGCTATGTGATGGATACATGATAGATTTTGATGTATGATAGACATATGACGTACATTGTATTATTTTGATTATGATATGAGACAGTCCTTATTGACACTATGTAGTATGTTTCCTTTTTTGATGGGTGATTTGGTTTATGTACGCACATGTATATGATATTTCCTGCTTATGTAAATGGATACTTTGGTTTATTTATGCACATGTTTATGATATTACATGCTTATGTGGATGATTGGGTATATGATACTTCATGCCTATGTGGATGATTGGGTTTATGTACTTGTGGAATATGGATGATTTTATTAATGCAGATATTCACATGGTGATATGATGTATGCACATGTTGTATCTATGATGACTTATGTGTATGGATGCCTAGCTGATCTATTGACATGTATGTATATGTGTATGATGGATTATGTATGAATATTTTATATATGCAAGATGTGATGTATTATGAGTCTGACACTTTGTGATGTAGGTGGTGATGTATGTGTGGTTAATAGAATGAACCTAATATTCGATAATGCATTTGTAATTTATAGTGAATTAATAATGAAAGGAAATAACACATGGTCATAAGCGCCAATAAGAACTGACATGATAATGGAAGATGCGTATGTAGTGATTGTGAAAAATGGGTGTAATTTGTCATCTATCAAAAACTATTAGTATCCTAAGAAGAATGGGGGAGAGCGGGATAAAGTATTTGCACAACTAAAATCATAGGATGAATGCAATTCAACAGATGATAAAATGCAATCCTAATATGAGTTGCCATCTTTGGAGCACTGATTTTTGCTATAGCATAAGATTTCGGATACCCTGATATGTAAGACCAAGGCGAGTTGGCATCCAATGCATGAAACACGCACAGTAAACATAAAGGCTACCCCAACACCCCAAGGTCATGATAACCTTGGTTGGGCCAGGTATTGGGATAACCACAAACACACAAGGATGCACCAATGTAACACAAAACCTCAGGGATCTTGGTGGGTACTACGTGGGATAACCAAGAAGACAACAATAAAGAAAAGACCAAGATAAGCCCCTATGTAGACGATTCAAAGCACGCCATGATATGATGGATCAAGGCGACCATGACAAGTGTTGATAGTGAGCTCAAGCGATAAATAAATTCCAAAAAATCAAAAGATCACAATTAATTTCAAAACGTCATTTGCCATAGGATCAAGGGGATGGATGAGATTGATGAGGTCTGCTAGGAAGGATGCATCCTGTTGAGACCGATGATGGATACTAAACTAGAATGACCCAGTTTGATGCCAGATAGTTTTCCTTAACCAAATCTCTTGATAATAGGGGAGTTTAATTGAGAATAACGATCCAGACAAGGACACAGACTGACATATCCTACAGACCTAGGGGCTCGGGGGCCGATCAGAGATTAGCCTTGCCTACGTGAAAGTGCAAAGCCCTCGTAGTTCATGAAAAGACCATGGACAAAGTGAAAAGATGATGGTGAAGACAGGTGATAGACAACCAACATGTGATGGTCAGAATACCTCGGTGGCAGATCAAATGATCAGCCTTGCCTATGTGACAACACAGGGGCAACGTAGTTTGACCGGTGACGCGACAAGATGAGATCTAGATGAAGATCGACACAACGAATTATCCTATGTGATGACATAGGCCGACTGATGATGAGATGAATGACATAAGCTCAGAGTGGGATACTGAAAATCTTGGGATGGGGGGATAGGCTAGACGGGTCATCTAATGCTCAATCAAAATATACCAAACAGCCAAGGATGGGATGGGTGAGGATGATAGTGCAGATGAAAGCATAAAATAACTAGGATGCCAGGTAGATAATGATTAATCCCTCTATGGATGACGCCTGTTACCAGGTTTTCACCATCCATACTTATCCAAGGCACCACCAAAAAGTGGTTTTCACCATAGGACGAACTTATTTCTCTTTACTATTTTTTTTTTTTTTGGATTTTTGGATTTTTTTTATTTTTTTTGTTTTTTATTTTGATAGGTGGGGTTACCAAGTAGACTTAGGTGTAGAACTTCTTTAGATGCATGATGTTGATGGGTTCGTCAAGGGGCTCTCCTTCAAGAGTAGTCAACCTGTATGCCCCATATCCATATTTGGCAGCTATGATATAAGGCCCCAACCAGTTTGGCTCAAATTTTCCCTTCTTGTCTTTGTCTTGCTGAGTACGCTGATTCTTTTTGAGGACAAGATCACCCACCTGAAATTGTCGAGGCCGAACCTTATTGTTGTAGTGATGCTTAAGGCAGTTCTGGTATGCTTGCAAGTGATCGTAAACTTTGATTCTTCTTTCATCAAGTAACTTCAGTTGTGCAAGTTGTGCAACACGAGCATCCTCCTCACTGATAAGATTTTTTAGGGAAATTCTCAGTGATGGGATCTCAACTTCAATTGGCAAGATGGCTTTGGCGCCATAGACTAAAGAATAAGGAGTGGCCCCTGTAGGGGTTTGGATGGAGATGCGATATGCCTAGAGGGCGGGATGAATATGGAGGTGCCAATCTCAACCGGTGTTATTGAAAACCTTTTTAAGGATGCAGATGAGGGTCTTGTTGGTTGCTTTTTCCTGACCATTACCCTGGGGGTAATAAGGCATTGACCACCGATGTTGGATGTGAAAGGTGTCACAAATGTGCTTCATGGATTGGTTTTTGAAGGGTTTTCCATTATCAGAAAGGATGGTGGATGGGATACCACATTCTCTGGCATACTTTGAGATCTGAATACTGGTGATCTGTGGGAGCGGCATGGCTTCCACCCACTTAGTGAAGTATTCAGTGGCAGTGATTATAAAATGTATTGTCATCGGATGATGGTGGGTAAATCTTGCCAATCAAGTCGAAACCCCATTGAGAGAAGGGCCACGGTGCTAGGAGGGGCTGAAGATCTTGTGCTGGAGCGTGAATCAAATCTGCATGTTGTTGGCATGAAAGACACTTCTTCACAAATTCACAAGCATCATGCTCCAATGTAGGCCAATAATATCCAGCTCGTAGGATCCTTTTGGCCAGGGCCATACCATTTGAGTGAGCTCCACAAACACCACCATGTACTTCTGTTAGTGTCATGTGGGCCTCGGTCTCATTCAGACATCTAAGGAGGATCCCATCATACCCGCGATGATAAAGTGTATCACCGATGATAATGTAACAGGCCGAACATTGAATAAAGGATTTTTGTTGGTTCTGTGTGAGGTCTGGGGGTAGGATATTATCATGGAGATAGGTAGATATGTCCTGATACTAGGGGGAGGCGAGACCTACAATATCGCACACCATATCAGTCTCAGGAAAATCATATGCAGGGATTAAAAGTTGTTCGACAAGGAACTCACATTCTGTCCGGTCCTTAGGCATGTCAATCAGGGAACCGATAGTGGCCATTGCATCTGCTGCTTTATTCTGTACTCAAGGAATTTGGTCAAATTGTATGAAGGTGAAATATTTCCATAAATCATCCACCATGCGCTTGTAGGGTAACAACTTATTATCCTTTGTGAGGAATTCATCATTAACTTGCTTGATGACTAATAATGAATCACCAAAGACTTTCAAGTGAGTTATATGCCACTGTTTTGCAATTTAGAGGCCAGTGAGGAGGGCTTCGTACTCTATGATGTTGTTGGTACATGGGAATGCTATCCTGAATGATTTTGGAATATAGTCACCTTGAGGGGTAACTAATAAAATCTTTGTGCCTGATCCATTATGAGTGTATGAGCCATCAAAATACAGTGTCCAAGTTGGTGCTTCTGTAACTGTGTAAACTTCTTCGTCTGGAAATTCATTGTCTAGAGGGTAAGCATCTACTAATGGTGCCTTGGCCAATTGATCAGCTATGACTTGTCCCTTTATGGCTTTCCACTCCACACACTCTATGTCAAATTCGCTTAGAAGCATGACCCACTTGGCCATGTGGCCAGTCATAGTAGTTCTAGATAACAAATACTTAAGTGGATCAATTTTAGCAATTAATCTGACTGGATGGCTGAGCATGTAGTGTTAGAGTTTCTGTGTGCTGAAGACTAGTACGAGGCAAGACTTTTCCATGGGAGAGTAGTTTAATTCATAGCCGACCAATGTCTGACTGATGTAGTAGATCACCCTCTCTTTCAATGATTCATCATGTTGTGCCAACAATGCCCCCAGCGCGACTAAAGTGGCAGAGATATACAACAAGAGGGGTTTCCCTGGAATAGGTGGCATCAAGATCAAAGGATGAGCTAAGTATTCTTTGATCTTATCAAAACCTATTTGGCACTGTTGGTTCCATCAGAGGGTGGATTCTTTCTTCAGGAGATGAGTGAATGGCTGACACTTATCTGTGAGTTGGGCTATGAATCGACGGATGGATTGCATCTTCACTTGGAGGCTTCTTAACTGTTTTAGATTGCGCGGGGGTGGCATGTCCAGGATAGCCTTCACCTTGGCGGGATCAACCTCAATGCCCTTTTGAGAGACTATGAAGCCCAACAACTTTCCTGACGTGACACCGAAGACCCACTTTTTGGATTTAGTCGTAACTTGTAATGCTCCAACCGTTCAAATATCTTTTTTAGGATGGTAGGATGTTCCGCTCGTGTTCTGGATTTCCCTAACAAGTTGTCAACATAATCCTCCATGATGATATGGATGAGGTCATGGAAGATGACCATCATTGCCCTCTGATATGTTACCCTCGCATTTTTGAGACCAAAGGGGATAACATTGTAACAGAAAGTACCCCAAGGTGTTATGAAGGTGGTCTTGTGTTGGTCCTCAGGTGCAATTCGAATCCGATTATAACCAGAGAATCCATCCATAAGAGATAGCATCTCATGTCCTGCTGTGAGGTCGACCAACATGTCAATGTTAGGCAGAGGGAAGTCATCTTTTGGGCTGGCCTTGTGAAGATCCCTGAAGTCTGTGTAGATCTGAATGTCTCCATTTGGTTTGGAAACTAGTACTATATTGGAGATCCACTCAAAGTAGTCAATTGGTTTGATAAAACCTGCATCTAGTAACTTCTCCAATTCCTTCTTGACTAACAATGCTACTTGTGGATGCATCTTGTGGAGCTTTTGTTTGACAGGCTTAGCATCTGGGTGATCATCTAGATGATGAACCACTAAGGCGGGGTCTAAGCCTAGCATGTCTGAATATGACCAAGCAAAGTTAATGATTCCCTCTTGGAGTAGCTGCACGATGACTGAGTATTCTTGCTCTGAGAGTGACTTAGCCATATAGGTGATCTTAGGATTTTCAGTAGTACCCAAATTAACTTTTTGAGTCTCTTCGATTAGAATAGATGATCGGGAAGATAATTGAGTTCCCACAAGGGGAAAATAAACATCTCCATCTTCCAGCGCCTCTTCGAGGTTTTCGCCATCGGATGCATCCTTTATTTTTACTTTTTCAATGTCAGGAAGTGCCTCAGGGAGGTTTTCGCTAGATGACCGATTTTTATTTTTCTTATTCTTATTTTTGTGACTAGAGTGTTCATCCTCCCCCAATCCCATGAGGTTGACGTATGTATCCGTAGACATATTGATAGGTGTGCTATTACGTAGGTCCCAATCAATAAGCTCAGGGTGACAAAGGGATAGTCTAATGGTACAAATGGATAGGCATTCAAACATGGATGATAGGTTAGTGTGGTTGACGTCATCGTATGCACGTATGATGGATTCCTCCTCTGGTATGTCTTCCAATGAGTCATTTTTCATGGTGACACTATTGGAGGTATTAGACGATATTGCAGGGCCTTTCTGCTTTTTATCGTATTTGATGCCTATGTTCTTTGGCAGCTTTGATGTGTCAATAGGTTGCAACCGCCCCTGTTCTTCTTTACCTAGGCCCCTACCTTGGTAGTTATACTTTTCTGCAAACTTAGCTGACCAAGGATATGCTTCTTGAAAATATTCCTTTAGAGGGGGATCTGGTTGGGGTTCTTCTCGATATACCCATTGACTTATATCCTCTTATGGTGCATCTATCTTGATACTAGGGGACTTGAAAGTGGTGGTAGGGATGTTTTTACCACTGAAGGTGACAGTCTTGTCTTCCTTTGGAGTAGTGTGTGAAGGTTGACCATACTCGTGTGGTGACGGTGGTATGGTTGCTATATTGAGAGTAGTATCCATTTCGTATTCACCACAAACTTTGTCAATGATCTTGACTTTTGTGACTGTAGGATCGGTGGTGGAAGATGGAGTGGTTGTTGTGGTGGAGGGTGGATTAGCAGATGATGACTGAGATGCCCCCATTTTGACCCCAGGACAATAATGTAAATGGGGAAATGATGCTTCTAAAGAACAACAATATTCAAATGGTTGGGGGTCAACATAGATGGTGACTTCCTATCCGTTGACTGGGAATTTTAGGCATTGATGGTATGTGGAGGGGATGACTTGCATAGCATGGAGCCATGGGCGACCAAGGAGGAGATTATATGGCAAGTCCAGATCAAGGACATGATAGGTAGTGTACTGAACCACAGGTCCCACTTGGATAGGAAGACTAATAATTCCCTCTGAATTCCTTTCTGCATTATCATAGGCCTTGATCGTGATGATCTGATTGCTTAAATCCGCTTGAGTATACCCCACCTGTTTTATGAATTTTAGAGTACACAGATTGAGGGCAGAGCCATTATCTACCAAGACCCTTTTTATTTTATGGCAGACAACCATGACTTCGATATGCAAGGGGCGATTATGATTGAAATTGATATCTGGCATGTCATTTTGGTTGAAGTGGAGTTGATAAGATAAATCCAGGTGTCCTACCAAAGCTTGGAATCGTGTGGGGTCGATGTCATTAGGTACATGGGTTTCCTATAGGGCTCTGTTGAGGATTTCTTGATGTACAGGAGAAGACTTAAGCAAATCCAAAATGGAGATATGAGCAGGGGTCTTTCTTAAGTGATCAAGGATGTTGTACTGAGAGCTTACAGGAGTTGATTGGGTGGGTGCGGAGGTCGCAGGCACAATGATGCGGGCTCATCGTGTAGTAACAACACACTGAGGGTCTTTGGCTTTGACATGTATCATGGATACACGGGGTTCTACCTACTCAATGTAATGAATAATACCCTCGTAATTGAGGGGTACATTCTTATAGCTCATGTTATTTGTGTTGTTATCTTGGGGATTACTGCTGGAGGTGCTCGGGCCTTGATTATGGTTTGGAAAGGCATTTTGATATATCTGTAATTGAGCATTGGACGACGAAGCTTGACTGGTGTCAACCTTGATATCTCCTCGAGCAATGAGATCTTGACATAGTTTTTTAGACCCTGACACTTATTCAAAGAGTGTCCTTTGATTTTATGGAACTCACAATATTCATTTTCCCTAAACCATGCAGGCTTGGGTTTGGATTCGTCAAGTGGTTTGGTGACAGGATATGTGATTGGATAATTGATCTATAACAATTTATTGAAGACAACACTCAGGGGTTCTCCTAATTGAGCATACTGATGTTTAGTGTTCCCCTGGTTGTTCTAATTTGACTGTTGAGGAGGATGAGGTGCCCCCTATGGTACATATATGGCATTAGGTATGGATGGTTGTTTTCTTTGGGATGTATTAGCCACTTGGACATGTTTAGCATCAGTGACGCTATCATTTATTGCGTTCTTGTTCTTGTTCCAAAAATGTAGCTTGTCATTGAATGACCTTTCTTTATCCTAGTTATATATTTTGATGTTCCCTTTGGCAACAAGGGCACGTTCAAGGATAGGTCCCTTTTCCACTAGCTCCGCGAAAGTGGTGACACAATGTAACCTAAAGTTATGAGCCATGTCGGGATGAGAGTTCTCCACGAAGAGGGTGACCATGTCCTTTTCTTTTAGAGGGGTCTTCATCCGGCTTGCCAATGCATGCCACCTTTGAAGGTAGCTAGCAAAGGTTTCACCCTCCCTTTGTTTCTCTTTGAGGAGATCTAAGGTGTCAGTGTCCTCCAAATTGAAGAAGAAGTAGGAGACAAAATTTTCTGACAGGTCTGCAAAATATTTTATGGACCCTCTTTCGAGTGTCATGAACCATTCTAGGGCAATGCCTGTCAGGCTCCACGAAAACCGGCACAAGAGATAATTGTCGTTATGTATAACTTCTTGACACTGGGAGTAAAATTCCTATAAGTGGGCCTTGGGAACCTTGTTCCCCCTGTATCTGTCAAATTTTGGTATTTCAAAATGTTTAGGGAAGGGGATCAATGAGATGGAAGGATCGAATGGATATGGGAATATGTCCTCGAATTTGAATGATTGTTTGCCAGTCCTTGCCTGAAGATCTTTCAGAGTGGCCTTAATTTCTAGGAAATCTGAGTTGACTGTGGTTGGTTGGACGGATATAGATGGTAGGATGATAGAGGATCCTGCTGAGAGAGCATTCGATTTTTGAGGTATGGGTTTGGATGGTGGAGTGATGACATCCCTTGTTGGTATGGCGGGGGATTTTATTGATACATGGGTTGTTGTTGGGAGGTATAGTATGGATTTGTTTGATAAAAATGTGAGGTAGGCTGTTGAGGAGCTTGGATGTGATGTTGCAAGTTGACTTGTTGATACTGGGGGTATTGCTGTGATTGCTGGGAGGCCGCATAAGGTGGTTGTTGCTGGGATTGCTGTTGGTAATAATGAGGCTGTGGTGGTTGCTGATGTGATGCGAGATGTTGTGTGGGCCGAGTCGGGATCTTGTATTTTGTTTGAACTCATGGTCGTAGGATGGATGCGAGGAAGGGGGATATGGTCTGAGTGGGAGGTCGAGACGGATTGCTTTGCGACTAGTATGGTTGTTGTGAGGAAAATAGCGGTTGTTGTTGGGGCGGCTAAGATAACGTAGGAGGATTTTGCAAGGGAGGTTGTTGGGCACCGAAGGGGACATTCAGAGGTGGTAAATTAGATTGGGGGGGCTATGGAGATGCACACGAAGGTGATGGTAATTTTATGGCCCCGGAAGGTGGAGGTAACATAGTGAAAGGGGCGCCCCCAGTGTTGACAAGAAGTGGATTTGAAGGGGGTGGTGCCGGTAGCATTAGGGGTTGTGGTTGCGGGACATTTTGTGGCATGCCAAAGGAAAAAGGATCATTGGGATCAGTGGTTTGGGGTGCCCCTATGACTGAGATTGTGGGATGCGGGGGATTGCCAACGAGAAATAGAACGGCGTTGCCAAATTCAAGGTTATGCCAACCTTCTACGGAAGGAACATTGGGGATGTATGAACCACCTGGTATGTTGTGTGAAGCTTGGGGTATATTAGGTGCAGAACCGCCATACTTGGATAGGTCGATACCTAACGGCAGTTTGAAACCCTTGTCAATTAAGTGAGCCAAGATTTCTTCGCCATGTTTTTCAAGAAGGTGATCTACCATTTGTACATTGACCAGGTTACTAAAGTGTTCCTCAAACGTAATTTTGGGTTGAATGACCATGTTTTCATCCCCGGGGGGTGATGTGTTTTGACCATCGATATTGGATTGTGATGACATTCCATTGTGTGGATCCCGAGGGATGTTCGCACTGTTATTGGGGTCTTGTGAGGCATTAACTGCGTTGTTCGGATCTTGTGGGATGTTTGGTTGGGACTGTTGTTCGACCATTTTCCTTGTTTGTGATTGGGTCTAAACAGGCATGCAAGATGATATGATAGATTAGGATGACCTTGGTGACGAAATGATTGATTTGATTTGATGATTGGTTAGCCGAAAAGGATGTGGCTTGACAGGATTGATTTGATTGGATGATTGATTAGCTTCCGAGGCTAGGGCTCGATGAGATTGAGTCGATTTGACCGAAGTGGATTGGGTTGATCAGTAGATAATGAGTTGATCTGGATTGGATGATATAATGATTCGATTTGGATTGATGATTGATTAGGATGAATGATAGTGATTGAAATCTGAAACCAAGTTCAAGAGTGATCCTTGGTAACACTAGGTGTTGATTAATCGATCAAAGGGGCGATGCACGATAACAACACCGAATCCAACTTGAGATAGAAGTGGATTGATTGGGCTGACAAGGATGAGTGACTTAGGATGGATGACGATCCGAAGTTGGTTTTTATGGATGACGATTAGAGATTAACACCTAGGTTAATTTGGATAACTGCTCTAACGAGGTTTCAATGGGATACCGATGGTCCGAAATATGGAAACGATAATTAGAACGTGGGTTCTGAATGGGCGAACAGACGCATGAGCTAAGGGGATGAATGTTTAGGATGGTGAATGGATTCTTGAAATGGGTATACGGATGTCCGAAATGAGGATACAAGTGATCAAGATGGTGGAATGAGGGTCCCGAATGGCAAAGCAAATAAAAAAGTTGATCGGTCAAGGGTCAGGTCCACCCAAGGAGCAAAAATTGGTCAAAATAGGCCTGAAAGAGGTTGGTCAACAGGTCAAATCTGCCCCTAGGTGGGTCAGGTCTTCCCAAGGAGTAAAAATTGATCAAACAAGGTCAAAACAGGCCTGAAAGAGGTGGGTCAACATGTCAAGTCCACCCCTAGATGGGTCAGGTCTGCCCAAGGAGAAAAATTGATCAAATTAGGTCAAAATAAGACTGAAGAAGGTTGGTCAATAGGTCAAATCCACCCCTAGGTGGGTCAGGTCAGCCCAAGGAGCAAAAGTTGGTTAAAAATGGCCAAAACAGGCTTCAAAAGGGTTTATAGGTCAAGTCCGCCCCTGGATGAGGGTAAGTCCACCCAAGGAGCAAAAGTTGGTCAAATTTTTCACAAGGGGGGAAAATCTGGCTATTTGTGGGGAAAATCCGGCTGTTATTGGGTCAAATCCGACTATTTGTGAGGGAAAATTCGGCTATTTATGGGGAAAATCCAGTTGTTTGTGGGGCAAATCCGGCTGTTTGTGGGTCAAATCTGGCTGTTTGTGGGGCAAATCCGGTTGTTTGTGAGATTTGACTTAATTTTTTACAAAAAAGACTAAGGCAAAGGACTCAAAACACAACAATCATCAATCAAAAGACTATGGCTGAGTGAAATAAATAAGATAATCACTGGTTTCGCACAAAGAAGACAATTCAAATAGTATGAGCCTAAGTCTACTAGAGAGGGTATGGTCGACAAAGTCCTCTAATCTAAGATGAACATGGTTACTAGGGAGTCCTCGATATACACCCGGTACGTGAGGCCCAAACCGTGAACACCAACCCGTTACAAGCATGAGTCAGGAACCTAAAGGGCTCAGACCAACTCTTCACATCATCCCAATGCTTCGCCAATTACAACGTGGTTGGATTGAGGTACAACTTTTGCTCCCCCCCCATTTATATACCCCACCGGTACGCGTGGTTGGAATCGTCCCTTGGGGTGATGAAATCCCCAAGCAGGTCCTGCTAAGAAAAGTAAAAAGGGTGGACTCAAAAGACGTGGTAAGCTACGATTTCTCGTCACCCAGGATCACCGAATAGCGCAAGGGGATTGGATACATCAAATAGCTCACCCAAAAAAATGACAAACAAATTTGATTGACACCTCCTAGTT
Source organism: Sequoia sempervirens (assembly GCA_007258455.2). Taxonomy (NCBI): domain Eukaryota; kingdom Viridiplantae; phylum Streptophyta; class Pinopsida; order Cupressales; family Cupressaceae; genus Sequoia; species Sequoia sempervirens. The sequence goes on from VDFB02322548.1 coordinate 13,093, forward strand.
ACACTATGTACCTAAATTAGGGGTTAAAAACTATTAAAATAGCCAAAAGATTGCTAAAAATTGAAATTTTACCTTCTAGAAAAAAGCTGTCTAGGGAAAATCCACCTGTCTGTGAGGGAAAATCTTCCTGTTTGTGAGGGAAAATCTTCCTATTTGTGAAAATTTTTCCAAAAACAACTTCTGAGGTTTGTGGAGGGCAGGTCCACCCTTGGGGAAGGTCAGGTCTGCCTGTGTAGGGCGGGTCCGCCTGTCTGTCAGGTCAAGTCCACCCCTGTAGGTCGGGTCCTCCCCAGAAAGGTCGAATCCGCCCCTGTGTAGGTCGGGTCCGCCCCTCTATAACCTTTACCTGCAAAAAGTCAAAAAATAGAAAATGTGAAAGCAAGAGACCCGTTTGTGGGTCCCATCAGATGTGCCAGAAATGTGATAGGGTGAATTTACGTGCTAGAAAATGAACAACAAGCAAAAGAGTGCAAAATAACACTAAAAACAACCTACACCTCAAGATTAGCCTAGTTGGATTCAACACAAAATAAAGGAAACAAATGGAACTTTTTACCTTGTGTCGAATCAATCCTTTGGTTGGCCCTTCGATACTCGGTGTTGTATGCTCCTCAGATGGCAAGAGATGCAAGTTATAAGATGGATTGAAAATGGATGAAAGTGGATGCAAGTGTGAAAAATGGCTAAGTATGGCTCCTAGAAATTTTTTGCAAGAGTTTGGCTACAATGCATGATCTCCCCAAAATGAGAGAAAAGAGGGGGTATTTATAGATATTTTTGGACTCTCTAGGGAAATGGACGGTCAAGATTGAGCCACCAAGATCAAGATGTAGGGCTAAGGTGAGTTGAGAACTCACAAGCCCTCACATCTTGACATGTGGCATGTGAAGTGGCTCAAAAAGGTGAAGTGGACATGAGGTGGAGTGGTAGTATATGGCATGAATGGGGTACATAGTACCTTGGGATTGGGACAAGATCTCCTCATAAAGGAGGTACTTGTCCCCATGTGGGTGAGAGGACATATGGGGAATTAAAAATTCCTCAAATATTCTCATGGGGATGAAAGAAGGAATTTAAAATTCCTTTAAATGCATTGGGGGATTAAATGTGAATTAAAAATTCACAAGGGGAATGGAGATGCCTTATTCAAAAAGAGAAATCTTTAAATGAAGTTGACTAAGGACACATTCCATAAATGATATGAGGATTAGAGATGACCTAATTATGTGATTAAGGTTGTGCAAGTATTTGATTAGACTAATTAAGGACTCATTAGAGGCAAGTGAGAAATTATGGAGGATGGGACCCTAATGATGATTAGGGGTGTGCACATCTTAATCATAAATTAATTATGACTAAGAAAGAGGGTTAGATTGCCAAGAGGGATTAGAGACCAACTTGCAAAAGTTGGAGGATTTGACAATGAGAGAGAAAATAAGGAATTTAAAAATAAATTTAAAATTCCTAAAAGATAATATGACCAAATTATATAAAGTGATGCATTTATTTAATTTAGAGAGGAAAGAGGGGAAAAACATTTATTAAATTAAATACTTTGGGAAACTTTATGTAGGATACACAATATTAATTAAATGAATGATTTAATTAATACCAGCAAAGAGGATGATTTAAGGGAGCAAAGGGATGATTAAAGGCGACTTTGGAGGCTATAGTGACAGTCAGTGAGTGGAGAGAAGACAGCTTCCAACCCTGCGGTAGGGAGAAATCCCCTCTAGTTGCACAAGCTACAAGGGAAGAGAAGAAGAAAAATTCCACTATTGCATCCACTGCTACCCCTACTAAGAGAAGAGTTAAATAAATAGCCATGAGAGAAAAAATCATAGGTATTAATGTTGTTGAAGAAGAAGAAGAATTGGAAGAAGATTTACCCTTGTTGATCCAGAGAGGAAGTGATGCATCACAAGGTGAAGCAAGCACCAAAAGAAAAATTTACGATGTTGTTGATACTGAAAGTGAAGAGGAGATTGAAGAAGAAAAGAAAAAGTTTGTTGTACATATGAGGAAAAAGGCTGCTAAGAAAGGTTCATTGGAGAAGAAGGAAAAATAAACAAGTTAGAAGAAGACTTCGATTAAAGGTAAAAATAAATAATAAACTGAACCGGTAAGGCCTCATTCCCCCATGAAGTTAGAGGCATTATTTAATAGTATTATGCAAAATGATATGTTAGGAGATACCACAACCTTATACAAGGATTCTAATGAGGTAGAAAAGGCTACCATAAGTGAGGCTATAGTCAAATACATAGTTATTCTTGAGGTGGACATGAAGAACATCAAGAATTATGTACCTGAAGACTTTTGGAATATTTTGTTGAAGAGATGAGAAGAAGCTATAAAAGAACATGAAAAGCTAAAAGAAGAAGCTCTAGAAAGAGTGAATGTTCCATTATTTGAGGATGACAGAGCCACATTGGCTATTATGTTTAGCAAGGAGATAAGAAAAAAGAAAAGGGTGACTACCCTTATGGGAAATGATCAAGATGATCTAGAAAGAATTAGAAAGGAAAGAAATGAGAAAGCTAAGGAGATAGCTCAAAACTTGGGAATGATACCAGCAAATGAAGAAGAAATGAGTGTGGGAACCCTACTCTAGAACCTAATGCAGAAGAAGAAATGTAGATAGATTATGCTCAACATGAGCATGATACAAACTAGGAAGTTACACGAGATAACACTCCTCTGAAAGTGGAGGACATGACAAAAGGAAATGATGAGGATGCAATGATTGGAGAAGACATTGCAAAGGAAAATGCCATCACTCCTCTGACACAAGAAGAAGTTACTCCTTCAATTATCACTAAAAAGCACTACAGAGGATGGAAACAAGGATGATAAGGTTGATGAGGAGAAGGAAGAAGAGCATGAAGAAGGAAAGTGAAGACAAGTCTAAGGATGCATCTGGAGATGCACAAACAGAAAAAGATAAACCAATTGACTCTAGAAGTGCAAAAGAAAATGGAAAAGCTATGAAAATAACTAAATTTTCATGTGAATATTCTAGCTCCTCCAGAGATTATCTAAAAAAATTATTGAGTATACAGCTAAAGTTCCAACCAATTGTATCTTCACAACTTCTACAATTTCCAATGCATCAAGGTAATATTGATTTAGGAAAAATCACTCCCATCCACAAGCTTTAACTAGGAGACACGTTTCATACATCTGCAAGGAAAGAAATCATTGAAACACGTTAGAAGAGTGGTGAATTGATGGAAGAAGCAGTTTAAGCACTATAGGAAACCATAGCCTATGTGAATATTGACACCTCACTCTTCAATTTAGAAAATTTCAAACTGTTGATTGATTCATTCAAAGTGTACACATCCAAGCTGAAGGAAGAAGTAGTGAAAGAAGTTGAAAAAAGAATAAAAAGATAAAAGGATGATGGAAATGACTGAGAAATGTGCCTCTGCACATAAAAAGTTCTTAGAATTATTGAAGGATGTGTTGATGAGGTGAAGGCATTCTTTCAGTATGGCATGAAGTGGCCTAGAGCCACACTAAGCATAAGAAAGAAGATGGAGTCTATTGAGTCTCAAATTAATTTTTCCTCAAGTGCTTATGATTCGACAGTTGACCTCGCTAGAGAAACAAGGAACACAATAGAAGAAATGCATAAGAAGTTAACATATTATTTTGTATTTTGGAGAGGTAAGGGATCTAGTCAATCCCAAATTTATACTTGTTTCAAAATCTCTTCTAAGTGTAGAAAAAGTTAAGAAGATGAATTTGGTACCTACCACTCCGAAAGAAGGAGACAAACTATTATTGGAGTATGAAAAACAAAATAGACTGCTTGCGGAGGCTAAAATAGAATGCAAACATGGTAGGAAAGCTTGGGAAGACCATTTGAAGAAGTTGCCAGCATCAACCACCTTTGGTTGATTTATTTCTTATGTTTTTACACATTTCCAATATTTTTGTTATATTATTTTTACATATGAGAACAATATAGAGAAGTTTTCCAATACCTTTTTGTTTTTTTCTTTGGTACATGACTCACAGGGAGTTCCAGTGATAGTAAAAAAAATTTGAATAGGAACCCTTTGCCCTTGATGTCAAAGGGGGAGAGTATTTTGGGAGAAGGTTTTGGATATTTTTGGCATGTTTCCATCAATGAAAAAGGGGGAGATTATTGGAAGTTTGAGGAAGTTTGTCATTGATGATGTTGTTTGGAAACATGAGCATGGAAGGTACACAATGATATATTGCAACATTTTCATTGATGTCAACATTGTTGTGGATCATTTTGATAAGTTCTAACAGATTTTTGGAGTATTAAGGAAGATATTTGTGCAAGATGATTTGGTCTAAAAAGATCAGTTGTGTGAAAATTTGACCAAGTGTCAAATCTGCTAGTTCAGTATAATAGTACATCTATTTTTTGGCTTGCACCAATCTACAACTGATGATAACACTCTATGCTTCTAACATTATTTTGGTGGATGTTATATGTATCTAATTCAAATATTTTATCATGTTTGAACAATTGGATTGAGAGATATGAGTAATAGAGTTTCACAGTTACTTTTTGTAAATAACAATTGTGTGGGAGATTCCACACTTCTCCATGGATGAGTAGAACTTTTTTCTCAAAAAAAGGAGATCATATTCAAGGAGGGTATAGTCTTGTCAAAATTGATACTTCTCCAACATGTTTAAATGGTGGAAAAAGCCAAGCGTAATGGCAGTTGATTAGGATGCAAGGTAATTGATGGCAGGTGCAACATGTCAATAGTGGGTCGTCAAAACAAGTTAGGAGGGGATCAGCTGGGGTGAAATATTCTAAGGAGGTTTGGAATCATATGACACATAAGCTATGAGTGAGAAGGAAGGAATTTGTTCAGTAGCTATTGAGTTGAGTCAACAATTAGGGATCCAATTCACACCCCCAATCTTGTTTTTTAAATGCTCCCCACTCCAATCAAATGAGGCCAACCTAGTGACGTCATAATATTTCTTATTCTAACATGTTTTCTTGCAGGTACAGGTGGATCGTCATTACTTGAAATAATCTCAGATTAAATATGATTCATATATCCATGCTTTGATTTCGCATGAATTGAGGGGATGGTGGTTTGTGCCAAAATTTATGGTATGCATGGATGTGACCACTACAATCAAAACGTAAACACCTATCACACAACCACTTGCTATCCTCACCGGCTTCCAACTCAAGAAACTTTTAATATCATTTTGATAGGAATTTCTAGAACATTCTACATTTTCTCTCGTGAATTTGGTGAAGTGCAATGAATTGTGGGTTTGAAGATTTCATCTCAGGTTGAAGTGCAGAGTAGGGAAAGGTGACATCATGGATTATAAACCCTGGAATTTTCATGTGCCCATGTAGGTGAAGGCCTGGGAAATACCATTCGAAGGATACCTATTGCATGAATATCTGGAGATAATCTTCAATTTGGACTGCTCGAGAGTTGAGGACTACGTGTGTACAATGTTGGGGATAAAGATTACCAATTTGCCGACGAGAAGAGAATTATTTCCTTCTTAGGTTGTTTCTATTTTCTTCTCAAATTTATTCAACTTGCTTCGGTCACTTAGTGATTTAAAAGAAATTGCTGAAAAATTTGTGGAGGATGAGTTCTTGGTTGACAATGCCCTCTTAAGGGGGGTTCAAGAGTATGAAATTTATAAAGGGAAGGGATTCATAGGAGGGATCTTCCCCAAGAAATATCTTAAGCAACACCAGGGGTTTGTAAAAATTTACAATGCCATTAAGTAGGCATTTGAGCATAAGTGTGTCTGAATTCTCTTGAGGGCTATGCACCAGAACTCAAACTATCTTTGCACAAGCATGGATGTGAATATAAAAGAGAAATATTATGTGGTGGAATTTCTTTGGGTACACACATACCACCTAGCACTAAATGGATTTTAGGGGAATTCTTCTCAGTGGGATTCAGTTCCTTTGGCAGTTCTAGTGATGAATGCTTCCACAACGCAAGTAGATACAAAGGTGACAAATGATGTTGAAGCAACAAAAGGTCAAGGAGAGAATTCCATTGATCTTGAGTGTATGGAGGAATAACATTAGCACTAAGTTTGTATAGATTTTTTGAATTTTTTGCATATAGTCAGCATGTATGAAGGCTTATGTCTTAAATCATATTGGGTGGTACAGTCTTTTTGATAGGGTCATGTTAAGACCAAGAGCAAAAAATGTAAATCCAACTAGTCTATGCATATATATACTACCTGCAATGCAATTTATTATTAGTAGAGACAGTCAAAAGGCTTTAGTTTTCTTTTGGATTTGACGAATGACCAGTCCTCCTGATGGAAATAATGTTATGTAACTTCTACTTAAATATAAAATAATATATACAAGCTTTATGCCTTTTACCGAAAAACTAACACTGTCTTTGATTAAATAAATATTTTAATTTATTTATTCCACTAACCTAATGTCTCTCTATAATTAATTAAATTATTAAATTTGATTAGTTATTCATGATTTTAAAAATAAATGTTTTAATTTTTGAAATTAACCCTTACAAATCTCCACTAATTTCAAAAATCTAACTCTTACAAATGGCCATTAATTTTGAAATTTGATCTCTTACAATCTTCCACTAATTTCAAAATCTTCTTCCACCCATAAAATTTGCTTCCACTCCCACTAATTTCTCCAATCAATTTCCCCTAATTTTAAATTTGAAAATGGGAAACTTTCTAATTGAATTTGTCTCATTCGATATGAGTCGTTTATTTTTTTCTCGATCTCATTCATCTATTTCACTATCTCTTTGTCTATAAATTCAAGTTTTGATCTCTCTTTTTCTTGAACCATGATCTTTAGATATTTTCCACTATTATCTTCTTGAGACTATTGAATTTGTGCACTTAAAAGCTGAGAAAAACACTTCAAATATTATCAAAGAAAAGAAGAGAAGAGCAATAGAGGTCAACCAATTATGACATGAAGGTATAATTTGTTTTGTTTTTTTACATTTAACCTTTTATGATAATTTGTGCTTTATTGTTTGTTTGGGGATTTAAGCTTATTTCTAATAGTTGTGGTTTTTGTGCATGTTTTAAGCTTCATGACCTAATTTTCTCCATCTACAATTGGTGAACTCGACATGAAGAGCAAAGCCTAACTTTTCATTTTGCAGATTTGGCACATTTCCTGCTACAGAATACAGTGTCACATCTATGCTAGTAGAGCAACATATTTAGGTGGAAAAAGTGATGCATCTGTGGGATTTGACACCACATCTATTAACATTTTTAAAATTTGATATTTTTTGTTGTTTTTGTTTTTTTGGTTTCTAAGTAATCTAGGGCAGTCAATCTAATCCCCTATTTTGTTAATTTTCTTGGGAATTAGATTGGTGTGCTTGTTGTTCTTTTTTCCTATTTTCACAGGTTTCTACGTCTCATGTGTATTACAGTTACATGTTGCAACACATTTGTCTGATTTAGAGTTGCAACTATCAAATTGGGCACCTCATCTTTTAGGACACAGAGCCACATATGTTAGAATAGAGCAACACATCTATGCAAATAGAGCACCGCATCTATCTTTGAGACAAAATGTATAAGTTTTCTAATTTTTTATTTTTGCATGTGTTTTAGATTGCTAGATTAGAGCTTTCTAGTTGCCAATCTCTCTTTTTTAGTTGTGTGGTGAATGTTAGAAGAGATATTACTTTTTGAAACTACTAATCATGTTGTTATAGCTCGATCATCAAAGTCCTTGTTTCAAAACTACTAATCTATTTGTTGCAAGACATTTTTTGAAGGTATCTCTTGAAATACTAATTAATTTGTTGCAGGTTCAATTGTCAAAGAATCAAATTTGAAATGATGTTGTGTCTTCATTTTTTGGATTAGATCACACTAGGATTAGTTGGGTTAAAAAGGACATTTTTTTTAGTGTCTTGTGCACTGGCACGTTGTGTGCCAACCCAAGCTAGTGTGTACATATCCTCTCCCCTTGCACACTTGTGTGATCTTGGGTGATGAGAAATACACATTAGTTTCCCTTTTATTTTTAGTAGGAGGCCTTCTTAGGGATTTCATCACCCGAGGGTTCGACCTAAAGCACGTTTCCCAGTAGGCTATATCAAAGGGGGGAGAATGAAATTTGTACCCCAAGGAGTGGCCAACATCATTCAAAGCCAAGCCATAAGACCCTCGGTTCATTGAGACTAGCTGGTAATGAGAGTGGGAGTGGGCCTCCCAGTTCTGAATTTATTACAGATGGGCTCTCTGTTCATGATAGTCCCCCACTAGACACCTCTAATTTTTAGTAGCCTAGAATCCTTCGGTTGTAAGCTTAGTGTGGTGTAGCGTAAAATATCATGCGTGAAGTCACTCACCATGTACAACCCTTAGTGGAATAAGAATCTTTGGGTTGGCATTCTTAGCCTCCTAAGGAGAGAGGAAATGTGATCCTATTGATGTATTGGTCTTGTGCCACTGGACCTCTAGCTATATTCTCTTGAAATAGAAGTGTTTCATGCTGATCTTGGTGTATTAGCACCTTTGGTACAATAGGCCTGCACTAAGTTAACAAGCCCACTTGAATAACTATATTGTACTTGTCTTTCGAGTTTCTTTATTTGTGATATACCAGTGAAGCCATTGGGCCTTAAGTCATACCCTTTTTAGTCTAGAGTCAACATCCAATTTGTCTTCCAAGTGTGTTTTGAATGTATGCTATCAGACTTATTTAGCATCCACCTTTGCATCTCAAATCTTAATTGCATCCCTAGGTTAAAATTTTGGGTTAAGTCTTCCATCCTTAGGTTAATCTTTGGTTAAATTTTTACCCTTAGGTTAATTTTTGGTTAGTCTTGCATCCATCCATAGATTAAATTTTGGTTAAGTTTTCCTCCTTAGGTTAATCTTTGGTTTATTCTTCTTCCTTAGATTAATCTTTGGTTGTCCTTGCATCCTTTGGTTAATCCTTAGGTTGTCATTGCATGCTTAGGTTAAATTTTGGATTTCCCTCCTTGGGTTTACCTTTGGTTGATTCCTCTTCCTTTGGTTAATCATTGGTTGTATTTGCATCCTTAGGTTAGATTTGTATTTGTCTCCTTAGGTTAATCTTGGTTGATTTTTCTTCCTTTGGTTAATCCTTAGTTGTCTTTTCATCCTTAGGTTATATTTTGTTTTCCCTCCTTGGGTTTACCTTTGGTTGATTCCTCTTTCTTTAATTAATCTTTGGTTGTTCTTGCATCCTTGGGTTAAATTTTGGTTGTCTTTCGCCCATAGGATAAACTTGGCTTAGGTAGGTTAATCTTTGGTCATCCTTTCATCCATAGGTTAAAATTTGGTTAGTCTTTCATCCATAGGTCAAAACTTCAATCATTCACCCAACCACTCATAAATCCGACACTAATCCAATCATCATCACTAGACCCTAGTTACCCCTTGAGGTGTTTTGAATCTCATCCAATTTCATCATCTTTTCTATAGTTTCCCTAAAATCACAAGTCTATTTTGGGTTTGACTATTATCCCACCTTCATATTTTGAGATTTAAGGTTGTTCTTGAGGTCACTTATTTCTATTTTCATTCATACCCTATCATCATTCATCACTCATCCACTACTGATTTTACCCTAGTTAGATTTTGATTCAACCTTATTCATCCTTTGGGGTGTTTTGATCTCTTATATTTTCATCTTTTCATCCATGGTTGGATTTAAACTCATAAGTCTAGTTTAAGGTTAACTATCATCTATTGTCTTCCTCAACACCATCTTTTGGAGATCTAGATATCCCCTTTGGTTACTTTGGTTAACCATTATCATTCAAGGTAAAAATATAAACCTGTAACCATACCTCACTTATCACTACTATCCTCAATCATCCATATTTATATCTCATACACCATCTATCATCCTTCATTTACAAAACAATTTCTTTTAAAACCCAAAAATCAATTTTTTTTTTAGAAAATCACAAAATCCAAAAACATTTGCAAAAACCCAAAAATACCTTTTTTCAAGAAACCAAAAAATTCTTTGATTGCTTGTCCTTACCAAGGATCTACTTACACATTCACATCAAACCCAAAGTCAGCACAACCCATGTCACAATATCAATATTTGAACATTGTTAATCATAACAATACACCTATCTATCAAACACCAAATTATCAAAATATAAACCCATCCATGGGTTCCATGCAAAAAATGAATTACAATGCTAGAAAAAATACCATTCCAATGCAATCATCAATAATAAAAAATGTTATCTTAAAAAATGCAAATCTTGCAATAACAACTCACAAATATACGGGTTACTAGACTCAAAGAGAGATACCCATTGGAGGACATAAAGGTCATATTTTATCCCATTGCTAAAAGTACACACATACCACCTAACCCTTCATACTAATCACCCATAAGTCCTAATCGTCCATCCATCTACCCTCAATATCAAAAACTAGTTAACACAATCCATACCATTAATCCCAAACCAACATCCATTAGTCATCCTTACCCTAGCCATGACAAGGGAAACCAATCTTCCATCCAAAGTCATCCCCAACATCAAACCATATTGCAAATCCCTATCTCCCAAGCATATCCTAAATTGTCACCCCATTCACCAAACCCTATTATTATAGCCTCCACCTCTTCACATAATCATGCATCCCCTAAGGAATTTCCACCCACTTCATCCCCATCCATAAATTTATCTACTAAAAATACATCTAGTAATGATCTCCAAGGACTACTAGAAAATGATTTTCCTCAAAATAAAGTTAGGCAATCCACTCCATACAAGAAAATCACATTTGTCGATGATCTCCTAGGAAGAATACAAAATAATGCTCAACTCTAATGTCAAAATAAAGTTGTACAATCCCATCCATCTGCTAATCCTACACCCTCCAACCCTCCATCACCTATGAAGCTAACTGAAGATCTTCCTATCCAAAACCTTGAGTCAACTCAAGAAAATCCTATCATTTTCCAAGATCACATTATGTTTCCTAAAGCATTAGATCCATGTCAAGATAACATTCCAATGCATGATGAAATAAACTCCAAGAAAAATCAAGATCAAGTTACCCAAAAAGTCCCTATAGATCATTATGATATAAAGTTAAATCAATCCTTGATCAATATCTTATTCATGGAATCCATGATAATCCACTCCTTGATCATGATCCTATCCTTGAGTCCATCAAAGAAACCCTTCTAGATTCTCATGATATCCAAGTTAATCCCATCCCTAATCAAGATCCTAGTCTTAATCATGACATCTGAGTGATCCTATCTTAGATTCTACCATCCATGATCATAAACTTGAAGCTAATCCTATCCAAAATCCAAACACCTCCATTTCCCAATATGAGACACTTTCCTCCCTTGGACATGTTGTGCCCTCGGCACACACGCCCTATTTCGAACGGGGACCCTCTTTTCTTTCGCCTTGTTAGGTCATTTTTGTTGCCGCCTCGTTTCGCGTGCCCCCCTTTTTTTTGGTGTCCCGGATGGTCAATGTTGCTTCAAAGTCTCACCATAAGTTGACCATTCCTTCCCCTTTTAATTTTGTCAGGTTTTGGTGCT
>VDFB02322549.1:0-43073 GCA_007258455.2 Sequoia sempervirens
TGCATTTTTCTGTCATGGACCTCTGTATCTCATGTAATTTTTGAAGATTGATTGCTTTTCAAAAAAGTATCTAGTTATCTAGGTTGCGACCTTGCATTCAAATGCACACTTCTATGTGATTTTGATGCATCTCTATTGCCATGGTTGTGTGTCCATTTTCAGAAAGAGAACTTACCATTTTTCTATGGATGAAAGCTCATTTTGAGCTCTCTACCTCTGTGAGTAAAAATGCTTCTCTTTTGAACCTCTATTTGCAGTGTTGGGTTTCCCCTCTTTTTTGGAAATAGGTTGTGGTAACTCCATTATGCATTATATGAAGAAAAAATGAAGGAAACTTCCCATACTTTGGCTCGGCCTCAATGGGTCTACACCATTTTACTCTTTCATGACCATGGCTCGGGCTTTGTACGCATTTTGCATCCTCCTTCAAAAATTTTGCCTAATATATCTAGACATTCTCTTCTGGATTTACCCTAAACCTGTGGCTCCATTCCTTGCACTCTTTCTAGAGCTTTCATGTGCATACCTCTTTTCCTTCATGCTTGGTCTTACACAAAAGAAATGATGAAAGTTTTCATTTACTAATTTATTGTATGTCCTTTATGCATTTGTGTAAACTAATTTCCATATACTCGGCTTGAAACTGTTCTCAGCCCCTTAAAAATTTCTCATGGTCATGAGCTTCAAACCTTACATTTTCTAATTTTGTTTCTATATGCTTAAAGTCCCAGCTTTGAACCCTAAGCCTCTAAAACTGGATTTCCACTGCCCTTTAACACTGTTGCTGCCATTTATATGTCATTGTTATGAGATCATAGTTTTGACAATAAAGGATTGAAGAAAGGAAGTTGATTGCTTGATTTAAAGGGATCCCTTGCCTTGTGTGTAGAGACAAAATGGTGACATTGTAAAGAGAACTTGAATCTTCTTGATCATGAGTTAGTGGACATTGACTATCAACCCTTGCTATCCACATAAAACCTATTCAATACAATTCTTTATGGATTGTACTTGTTTACTGACCACACTGTCCACTGTGAATATTAAGGTGTCCACTATCATCTCTTAATTGATTGTCCTTTATCTTCACTCTCACCCTTTGGAGTGAGACTGTCACTTTCCATGGCTCATGCTCTCAAGATTTTCATACTCTTGTGCATTTGCTCCTTTGTTTCTTATACATTGTTCCTTCCTTGATGACCATTTATGATGCATCTTTATGTGTTTTGTTGTCATTCATGGCTTTCATATGGAAGAGGCATCATCATTGACACCAATCACATGATTGTGTAAGTGGTGATTTCCTTATCATAGCAAGAGAATGCATTGTACTCTCCTATGTAATGGAATGTTCCTACAAGCTATCACTTGCATACCTTTGATTGTCCACTACAAAACATGCATTCATAAATTGTTGTTTTGTACAATATAACTCACTGTCCAACCTTCTCTTATTGAGTTCTCATGCATAATAAATGCATTATCCTCCATAATTTAGGAGATCATTGAATCTTCTCAAATGGATTATAGCTCTCTAACAGTGCATACTGAACTGTTCTCTTAACATAGAATAGATTTTGCTTTTGTATGTTACTTTCAATGTTCATTGTTATTTCATGAGATTGTGTTTGTAGCTTCATTGGCCTCCATTGCAATAGGATGAAAAGTAGGTTGGTGCTCTGTTGTGGCTGACTGTCCATACTTGTTGTGAGTGATATCAAATGATTGTCAATTTGTATCCCTTATTGACTATTATTCTTGACTGTCCAACATGAATAGTACATAGATCTGTCCTTCTTTATATGCTATACCTTCAAAGAGCCTTGCATATTACCTTTTGTGATGATCATGCTGCCAATAGTCACTAAACCATCTTGCATAGAGACCAGCAAGATGGCCTTCCTCATGCATTTGTCACTGTCCTATATCTCTTGTCTTAGCCCAGTCTTATGCAAACCATTGTTGCACCTTCCTTCTTAGGTGGACTTGCTTTCTATCCATTGTATTATGAACAATAACCTCTAGAAATCCAATGCAAATTGTACCATAAATGATATGCAAGCAAATTTCCTTCCAGTCACATAGAACAAGCTTGAACTACAACTCTTTTCTATAATTGAACTTGATGCATTTGTCAATAAAACTCCATATCCAAAATCAAATAAAGCTCCACTTGTCACTGTTTAACTTGACTTTGGATCCACTTAAGAAGATTGAAGGACATATACAGTAGAGTAAGATTTCCAAGAAGAAAAAGTTGTTGAGGAACATGATGGTAGCCTACTGTTCGGTTCATTGTGAAAAGATGAAGAGTAACCCTTCTTGATAATTCACCAAGTTTTTGTTGCATCATTTGAATCTGATAATGAAAGTTGATCAACTGGTATGATTCCATATTGATTTAATGCATCAAGAATAGGTTTATCATTGATTTGATCAAGTTGCTCAATTTCCTATCCCTCTTAAAACACAAGAGGGCAGCATGCTGGGCTCAACCCTTGTGGGAGCCACATTTTACTCCACATGTTGTAATCAGCTGAGTCAAAATAGTAACAAAGATTTGACCTATATTTGTACAAGGAGAAAACATGTTAGATAAAACCGGGCATATGGTAGATGCGATTGGTAACTCTCTTGTTTTCTTGGAAATCTATGATATGCTAGCTATTTTAATGTTTATGAAGGTCAGATTATATGTTTATGGATGTTTTCACATATTTTGATTGGTGATATTTCATTGCTCTAACAACACTCTTCTTACAGATGCAGGGAATCTTGGAGTAGCAGGGGCAAACAACAACTGGAAGCAGGACAAGCAGGAGAGACTGAAGATGATGTAGGACAAGGCAACTGGGATTCGTCATTCAGGCAATGACAGGTCCCCCTTCATTTTATGTGCATTTTTTCTTTGTATATGTAAATGTATAGTTTTTCCTTTATATGCATTAGAATAGTCAGTCCCTCAGCTTGTGAGGGACACTATACACTTATCATTAACAATAAAGACTAAATTTTGGAGAGATTGTGCACATTTTCCTATTGTATGCAATTGCATAACTGTAATAATGCAATCTTTTGATAATCTCTTTTATGCACATGGATGAAACTTAGCAAAAAAGATATGTACCTTTTATCATTTAAATGCAAACACAATCATAAGTCTACCTAATTTAGTTGGAAGCAAAATCAAGTAACAATTACATCTAATAAATCAATTATTCAAGAAACAAACACATAAGAAAGTAAGCACAATCCATAGTCTTATAACATAATCATCTAAGATACTAACCACCTTCCAACAAATTGTATAGTTTGCTAACATTGGTTTTCCTTGCACCATTTGAATTCAAGAGATACTTTCATATGTCATGCTTCACATATTAGAGAGCTTGAACCTCTTCTATCTTGTGGAAGGACTAGTACTTAGTGAAATTTTTGTGTTGCATTAAGGAATGACACTCTAAGGCTTCTCTCTAAAGTGCTAAGTCCTTTCTCTTCGACATTTTATAAGCATAACCATGAGATGGGAATTTAACTCATCCCCTCTAATTTTCCTTTGTAGGCTTAATTTTTTTTGTCAAGATAGACTTGATCCTTAAATTGCTCACTTTATTTGGTGTTTAGTTTACCAAGGGCTTCCAATTGGTGAAAGACATATAAATGTTGGACAAGTTCATCAGAACTTTCTAGCATATTGCAAATTATAGTCTTTCAAACACATATTTTGGAATTTTCCTTGTGCTCAAGATGCTTGGAAGATGATCCATGATCACTTTTATCATTTCTGAACATCCAATAATTTTTACTAATAGATTGCTATATTTGGGGGTAAAACCTTATGGCCTAGTTGCATTGCTATATAGTGTTACTTTTCATGTGGAAGTTATTACCTTTTTTCTTATTAATGAGAAATTTAACGTGCTTACCTCTAATTATTTTTAAATCTAAGTGGAAGTGGTGTTGGAATAACACAACTTGCAAGACCTCCTCAACTACTAGGGGGATACTCTTTGTACCATGAGGATAGTTTTGACTAATCACATTACTTACATATTTGTATCATTGACTCCTCAGTAGTGGATCCATTCACACAAAGCCATATCTTAATACCTCCTCCTAAATAGTATAAATAGTGTCTTTACATATCTAGTTAGGATATCACATCTCTAGGGTTGAACTATTAACACTAATCCTAAGTTTAGTTAAGACTTTTTACACTTTTGTCTCACCTCATGTGGTTGAGACATGTCTCCTCATCATTTGAGACACCTAGTAAATGCATACTTGCCACTTGCTAGCACACAAGTCATTTGAGCTACATAAGTGTTTCTCCCTTTGAAGGGGTAGTCAATCATTGTGTTCTACTTCTACCTCCTCTACCTTGCCCATGTATGCAAGGTCTCTCTCTCTCTCTCTATATATATATACATATATATTACACACTCTTCATATATTGATAAAAATACTATTGTGCTACATTATTCACAAGTGGAAGATTGTTTTGTGCTTTTAGATTCTTGGCTAATTCCAACAGGGTTCAACAACTTCCTTTGGGGAGAAAGCTTCTAGGTTGACATAAGGTGGTATAAAGGATTTTGATGTGCCTTCACTACTAGGATATAGAGTATGCCACCTATTGTGTAAGACCCTTAAGATGGCTAGTGGATCATTGAATCTCATTTTGAAGAGTTGTTTCTCTTGGGTGGTTGCTTTGTAGGATGATCCACCCTTTGCTTCCCCCATCCTCACCTTAGTGCCACTACGTGTGCTTAGAAATATTGACTCTTCATTGATGGATCCATTCACACAAATTCTAATCTTACTACTACTCTTTAGTAGAAGGGTTCAACACCTTCCTTAGGGGAGAAATATTCTAGGCTAACATAGAGTGGTATCAAGGCTTTTGTTGTGCCTTTGCCACTATATTGCGAAGTACTGTGTCACTTACTATATAGGACCTTCAAGATGGCTTAACTCACATTTTGAAGCGCCATTTCTCTTGACTGGTTACTTAGTAGGATTATCCATCATTTGCTACCCCCTCCTCCCCCCACTTGCACCCCCATCCCCACCTCTCAGTATCACTACTTGTGCTTAGCTACGTGTATTTGATATTTTATGTTTTAGCTTGTAGTTTAGTAGACCAATTTTTCTTGTAAACATTATATTATACACTATTATTTCTTTGTTAATACATGGCTCCCACATGAATAATGTGCAAAAGGTTAATGATAGGATTCAAATAAATAACCCTTTTTTGCTTCAATCACTTTGATAATTCAACTATAGACACACATATATTTAGTATTGATATTTTATTATTGATTATTTTAGCCAAACTCAAAACTACAACATAATTACTAGTTAAGCTTTAACTTATACAAATATTTCCAATTAAAAAAAAATCCAAAAAAATATCTTGAAGCAATATAGATGAAAACTTAAAAATATCAAATTGTGGAATAAATAATACATGGAGAAACTTGTCAAAATTATTGATGTAATTGCAAGCATAAATGATTGGGTGAGTGAGCTTCCATATAATAAGAAGAGTTCCATGCGAAATACAAATTTGTAAAAGAAAATTTATTGTTAATATTAAAATTGTTGAGAGGAATTAAAGACCTTCAATTTGATGGTCACCTATTTATCGATCAAATATTACTATTCAAATTCTAAAACATATATATAAATATATATATAACCTATTTGAAATCTCCCCTTTATATGATATAATTTTCCTGAAATTTTGATTTTATTTTAGAACAAGATCAGCTAAATATGGCCATACGGCCATCAAATTTAGTTTAGTGGAGAAAGGAAACCAGAACATCTATTCAAACTCCTAATATCCTTGCACTTTTGAGATTCATATCAGTGTAAATCACAGATACCCACGTTACATTAGAGCTCGTGACCAAAAGCATCTGCTCAGATGAGGAACAGGAGAAATCAATTTTGTGGGCGAGAGGGAAGATTATTGTGTTTCAATTTACTATCCATTAATTGAGGAATATCTTTATCCCCAAAATGGTCCTCTGGTAAATAGTAGCCAGTAATGGGGTGAGGCATCCAACTTCTCTTTCTACTCTTCTCCTCCGCCTCTTTTGCCTCCACCTGACCTCCTCGTAACTCCATTTTGCCTCCTCTGGCGCCGAATTCTCTCCTGTAAATTACAAATAAACTAAACTAAATCAAGAACCATTCAAGTTTGCACTAGAAACTCAGAAGATGGGAGGAGATTAATGAAATTTGAAGCTTACCTGATTATGTTTCCGAACCCAAAATCATGACCACAAAGTCGAGAGAAAGCCTTGGAAGTGAGCATTGAGATATATCTGGCCATGGGAACTTCCTCTGTTTTCTTATTCCGCCAAGACACAGATAAATCTGAAACAGCTTTCCCTAATCTGACAATGGGGAAGACGGACGATTTAAAAAGAATGGGAGGATGGAAGATTTAAATAGAATTTGTTGGTGTTAAGATGAATTATTGGGCGTGTGGAGGGCGTCAAAGAGAGGGTCGTCTTTTCCTCTTTGTCTTGCGCAGGCTGTGGAGGGCTAAGAATTTACAGTTGTACATTGTCTGGATTGCCACCTGGCAGTCATGACAATGAAGCGACTGTGTAAAAGTTTGCCGAGTTTACGCGTCACTCTTTGCTGGATCATCCCTTGCACTTGCGTTTCCCAGGTAAAGTAGCTTTCGTGAAGGTAAAACTAAAAAGAATATTTAGGAAAGTATTTAATAAACATGTGAACAAAATGTATGGAGCATATGAAGAGATCTCTAAACAAGTGGTGAATGATTTCCTTCCATTATTGTTGTCAAAAAAGTGGCGAATGAGATGATGGCAAATCTAAGCAAGATAGTGTTTCACTTAATTTAAGAGAGGTATTTTGAGCAATTTTATAAGTCTCAACCATGTGGAAGGAAAATTATATTATTTTTTTCTTTTTAATTTTACATTATTTTGGCTGACACTTCTTCTTTTTTTAACACTTTATCATGATACATTTTTTTATTAAGAATTTTTGTTCATTTTTTATTAGTTTATTTATTTTGGATTGGATCTTTTTTAGAATTTTTTTTTCTTTGACAAGATTATGGGAGTAATTGTATCTTGTTGTCTCAAAATTCAAATTTTCACATTTTGAGGCTAACAATTCTAGGATATGGCAATTACCCATTGGCACAAGTGCCAAGAGTTTTGAATTATATAGCTTAGGTTGTGTATTTAAATGCATCACCCCAAGACACATGCATATCATCAAAAGTGTTTCTTCTTTTATGAGAAATAGTTATTATTAGTTTGTTGGTGCTCTAAACTCTACTCTACAATCATAGACACACCCTATGAACTAATGTTGAGGATCAAAGTTGAATTAGCCAATCAAGTGAGAGTCATAATCGAACTACATGTAATTTGGGTCAACTAATAAAGTAGGTGCAACTCTTCCACGCTATAAGGTCCATCAAGCTTCGGAGAGTGTTCCTTTAGGATCTCATGAGACATTTAAATAGAAATGACATAATTATGTTGCAAACAAAGACTAAACCCTTTTGGCACAAAATTAATCCACTTTATCCAATCACTAAATATTATCTATGCTAGCTCTTATAGATCTTTAAAGAAAATTATAATCTACAACTTATAGGTGTGTTCATTGTGTAAAGAATTTCAAAAGATGAGCCTTAAAATGATGCTTTACACATTTAAGGATAGTTTATAGGTTTGAAACAAGATAAATTATAATTAAAAAAAAAAATTCATTAGATTTAAGGTTATGATCATTTACTTCTTAAGAATAGTGTGTTCATCCATGGGTGACAAATTTCAACCTTAAAATCTATAAACAATGAAAGTGTATATCATTTAACCTAGATGGTAAAATATGCAACAAGATTTCCAAAGAGCTCTTTAATAACCTCAAATAAGATGGGGTAATCCCACAATAATGAGTCTCACTTTTTTGGTCAAAGTAGGACCATTGAAATCAATATTTTTAACTAAATCTTCACTTTATGAGACATATAATAGGTAAACTGTTAAGAATTTGAAGACGACGCGAACTAGTGATTTGTGACAATTTGTGTGTGTAGATTCTAAATATATATTATTTAATTGTTTTTGAAAAAAATTGTAACTTTTTGGTGTAACTTTTAATAACTTGTTTTTATAGTAAACGACATTTTTTAAAAGTGGCATTTATGTCATAACACATAATTTTTTTTAGAATGAATAAAATTATAATTTTTATTATATAGATTTGTGACATCAATATCTAGTGCATTGATATTTTTTCATAATTTTTTTGTTACATATGTTTTAATTAATTTTTGAAAATGAGACAATTATAATTTGGACATAGGTGTATATCGTAACATATAACTTTTTCGTATATCAATTTTTTTTGTTGAAACAAGGACATCAATATATGGTGCACATATTTTTTTTAGAATTTTTTCAGTTACTATTTTTTCATAATGTGTAGAACAAAGACCTTGATGTTTGAGATGAAAAGCCTATGTTCAGTAAAAATTAAAAAATAAATATATCATAAAATAAAAATATATTAAAATTACTTTTTAGAAAACTTGTTTCAAGGACTAAATATTGCAAATTATCTTGTCAAGTTAATTCCATTTGAAGGTCCAACCCGAGGTTTGAAACAAGAATTTTTCAAGAAAATTTGAAGTAGACATTCAAAGTGTCTTCTTTTAAAGGCCCTTCGTTCAAAGGTATTCAATGACCTTCATTTGAAGGTATGTCTATCCCACAATAAATAAATTAAAAACCTTCAAATGAAGGTAATTTCCAAAAATAAAAAAAGGGACCTTCAAACAAAGGTCCCTTTTTATTCCTTTCTTGGAAATTTATATAGAAGGAATAAAAAGGGACCTCCATTCAAAGGTCCCTTTTTCCATTTTTGGAAATTACCTTCATTCAAAGTTTTTTTTATACATTTTCAACCTTTGAACAAAAGTTCACCTTTGAACGAAGATAATTTTAACATACCTTCGAACGAAGGTGTTTTTAAGTTTTTACTTACATCCAAGATTGAAAGGTTGATGTTCCAAGTTTGAGACCCATTATTGTGGGATGAACCTATAGTTAATGGATTACAAAAGGATCCTTAATTATTGATTAATGATCCCATAGTATTTAATATCTTGATTTGAATTTTTTATAATAAGATTTGAATTGAAGATAAATCAATAACAATAATAAAACAATGAATGAAAGCTCAGGGATATATAGATCTCTTGAAACACTAGACTATTAATGGAGAACTCTTTGTAAAACAAGTAAAATTGCATATTATTATTTTTACAGCTCCTTTACAATATTTCATTAAAAAACAAATTCAAGAACCAAATGTACTAATTTGACACCCTAGAACATATCCTAGATAAAATAATAATTGAAAATACCCAAGAAAACAATAGATGTCTTTACTAGAAAAGTTATCAGTATATAACAAGATGACAATGCTCATCTCAACATGATGATTAACACTTGTCCATGTTGCATTATATGTCAAGTATGCCAATTGTCTTGTGTTCACAAAGTTATTTAAAAATTACATCCTAAGAGTAGTTACTCTAACAA
Source organism: Sequoia sempervirens (assembly GCA_007258455.2). Taxonomy (NCBI): domain Eukaryota; kingdom Viridiplantae; phylum Streptophyta; class Pinopsida; order Cupressales; family Cupressaceae; genus Sequoia; species Sequoia sempervirens. Next base: position 9,612 of record VDFB02322549.1, read on the forward strand.
TAAGATACCGATGCCTCCTCAAATATCAATATTTAAGTGATGATAGAATTCCTAATTTTCTTTGTCAATCATCTCAAAATGATCCTAAATATTGTAAGATGTAAATTTCTTGACAACTTTCTTCTCCCTGAATAATTTAATAATATTTGGTTCCTCTCGGGTGATTTTCAAGTGAATAGTGTTTTCCATAGATATTCATTCCATTTCTTCCCCCTTTTCATAAGAGCCATATAATCAACTCAAAATTAAATCTCAAAATTTTATTTAAAGAACCTACATCCTTGCTAAGTCCCTTGGTGCTAGACCCCAAATTACCAAAAAAAATCTAGAGATAATTTTTCTTAAAAGAATTTGTTGGTAAGCCTAAGGAAATATATCTAGAAATTACATGTCATAACCCAATTTTTATTGCATTTAAATTATAATATGATAAATTCAATTATTGAGGAAATTCAATATGTTGAATTAAAAATATGATATCTTCGAAATGTTTGAAAAAATTTGATCGTCTTTTAACTATGTGATCTTTTGAACTAACTTATACTTTATCATGATTGAACGTTACTAATGAACTATGTAAGTGCAAGTGTGTGCAAATGCAGGTAACAGGTTGAAGGACAAGAACATGGTTGAAGTAGGATCATTTAGCCGGATTCAACGGTAAGCTTGATGGAATCTGCATGCACACACCACAAAACAACATGATAGATTGCATTTAAACTTTCATATAAAAAATTATATTGACTTGATTCAAAATGATTCAATGTTTTTAAAAAATAGGCTTGTGGGATGATATACATGTGATTTATTACTCAATTACCTATTTTGATCTTGTTTTTTGAATTTGAAAGAAAACAATAGCATGGTTAAACACGTCTATGAATGTATTTAAAAGGCATGCTTAAAGGATAAGAATTTCGTTTAAAGACTGTTACTTGAATAAAATACTTAAGTTTATTTTTGTGTTTGGAAGTGATTAAATACTATATTGTTATAAAATGAAAATAATGATAAATAAACGTATACACACACACACGCACACATACACACACACACACACACATATATATATATATATGTATATGTATATGTATATATATACACACAAATATATATGCACATATATATAAATATATAAATATACATATATACATATTCCATATAAAAATTGAATATGGGATCAAAATTATTAAATGTTACTACTGATTTCAAATAATATCGAACGTAGACATAATGGATGAGTGGCCTGCATTCAAATTTAAGGCCAAGTTACTCAAAATTAAAAGTGACATGGACAATTAATGTGAATTATGAAGTGAAACGACCCCTTAGCCATGCAAACAGGTAAGAGAAGAAAATATTTCCATTTTGGAGTAGGGAATCATTGGCAAAAAATTGGGCAGTGGCGATGAGGATCCAGGGAAGAAGAAGGCAAGTGATTCGATTGTGTTGGAGATAGAAGGAAAAAGCCAAGGAAAAGCTTTGACATAGAAGTAAATCGGTTTTTTTGTTGACATACATGCTTGATTTTTCAGTGAAATCTATTTGAAAACTTGCAATTTTACCTTCAATATGTCAATTCTTTTTGAATCAGTGGTAAATCATTTAGATATCTCATAATTGCTAGTGCATTTTGCTTGAGCCGGGTCGTTATTTTGTGAGACCGATCATTTTATTTTCTATTCAATTTGATGCAAGGCCTTATCAGTCATCTTTACATGCTCTAAACCTATGCATTTCTATAATATTGGCATTTTGGCTAGACACGGTCGAGTTATGTATGATGTTTTGTTATTGCTTCTATCTATAAATTCTTGCATGTGAGTTTATTTAGCCGATCTCATGGCTAATCGGATGAAATCCAATCAGCAAAAGTATTGTGATATTTAAAACGATGTAAAATCGTTTATCGTTTCATCTAGGACATAAATGACTGTTCACCATTGTTATTCTTTTTCATAGTTAAGGATCTTCCTGTCAACTTGGCTGAATAAGGAACACTGCACCCTTTAGGTGTATGGTTTTAGATTATAGATCATAGAACAATAGTTCTTCATTGATGTTATTGAAGCAAGTTTCATCGTTCTCCATGAATGAAGGAGGAAAAATTGTATCGTTCTATTATGCATTATGTTGTTTTGATCACTAGGATTGACTTTCTACATGTCTTTATATCATAGATTAAATCGTTCATTAGAATGACTCCCATTATCATTGCTTTCATGTAATGTTCATAATGTTGTTTTACCAGTCTTTATTGCATGCATATTATCGTTCCCTAGAACGATACTTGAATCATTCCATAGAATGATCACTATGAATAAATTTTACCAGGAAGCTATCGAACAATGCAAGCCAATAATCAGTATTTAACAGGGTTTTGGCTTTCTTGATAAAGTTAATGATGAAACCAAACAGTTGTTTGATTGTTAGTCATTCTTATAAACGATAATAGCTTGACTTATAATAGTCTCAATAGAGACACGAGTTCTCGAAAACCCGACAATAACATAAATGTTCCAATTTTGTATGTGTGGTATAAAACAACATTCATGTCATTTGATTCTCTTATTGTTTTAAAAGATGCTAGTATTGTTTAATTATTTGTTTATCTTGAATGATAGAACATTGACTGTTTACATGAAATACTGAACAACTTGAAACTGTTAATGAGACATATTGACACAACAACTTGTAAAATTCTGCAAATAGCTTTGTTTTGATACAAACAACATTTGTTTGGATATAAATAACATTGTTTTGATACAAACAACACATCAGTATGTGGAAACTATTCAAATAGATCTGTTCTTATTTCTTTCAAAAGGTAATTTACATCTTGTATTACCATCAAATGATATGACAATATCTGTAACATTATTTTGGAATAAAAGCAAATCTGTTATAATGGTTTTTTATTTTAGAATTTGTATGCACAAATATATTAACTTAAGTTGGCACATATATGTGTATGTACATAGACCTTCATCTACGTACATACACATACTTGTGACATACCTTCTTTAGTTATTTTTTTAATTCATTTTTAATGAATACTGAATTGCGATGAATGTAATCATGTGATATATGTATGAATTGAATGGATAATGTATTGCACAAGTTTCATTTGAATTATTTTTATGATTTATTTAAGTTGAGGAATTAAGTAGATTGAATTAATTTTCCATATAAACGAGTGTAAGAACATTCTCTTTGTTTAGTAGAACAACACCTAAGTAGACTAGAGTGCACCTCAGGGTAGATGTTGTTAGAGGGTAGGTAGTTGCTAAGGAATAAATTGTAATTGTTGAAAGTTACCTTCCGGGATGGTTGTCGAAATGGAGTACAGAGAGTATAGGTTTTTGCTTTATCCAAAACCTATCTTATGTTGTTGCAACTATATTTTTATGCTTGGCCAAGCAATTATCCCATTATGTATGTATGGACTTTGTGATAACACTCTTTGCCATTTCTAGCATAGATCTTGCATTTTTATAATCATAGATAGTGATGCATATTGATATTTGAGCACGCACCAGATTCCACCTTGCAGATTGTTCTCTTGCTAAACTTTTCGTGCAGGATCGGGTATTCTTCAAGTCAGAAGAATTATGGGGAAGCATAAGCTTCATGGTTGGGCGATAAAGTGCTTCAACCATGTTCTTGTCCACTAGTGGAGGCAAGCGTCAAGAGGAAACCTTGGATGTTTTCATGATTATCATGAACTATGATGTAACCTTGATGTAAAATTGTATATTGTATTGACTTTATGGCCCAATGAGCCAATTCAACTTGGATATTGTAATTGACATTTGGAAATGAATACATATTATTATGACTCTTATTTTAATTAGGCATGTGTTGCTATGATTGAAAATAGTTCCTTCGTTATGTCTTTTAATAATTAAGTATTCATAATGTCTTTTGTAATAATATAATTAAGTAATAATTAGAATGGGTTATTGCATTACATAAGATTCTTTTGTGACAACTCTTGATTTCCTATTACTATATGGATTATGCTTGAAACCCCTTGTTGATTTATAACATGTATACATGATTCATTACCCTTGTTTAAGCTCCACCTATTCTAATTTGACATCATTTTAGTTACCACAAAATATACTCAAAATTCTTTGGCAACATTGAGAGTTTACAATAGTAATTATGTTCATATTTTTTATAGGTTTTATCCATCTAACATGCAATATTTATTGATCATCCTTGACTTCTACATTAATGCATGGATGTAGTGCTAAAATATCCTTAAGGGACATAAAATTTATAAAATTTAATTGGTCATCATAAATTAAGGGCTCAAAAAAATCAATTGTTAATGTCATAAGCTCACCCTTCCATATTCTTAGTTCCTTGAATTTTTTTATTTTATTTCTAGGTTCTAGTATTTTAGATTCTAGCAAACTATTTAATTCCTTAAACTTTTTTTATCAAACCAAATATTGAATGTTGAATATGTGCTAATATATCAAGAATAAAATTGCATGTATCATGCATTACTATAATCTTAGGGAAATTTTTTTCCTTGGTATTTTTGTATTGAGGAATATTTTCTTCTTCTAAGAAAATTAAGAGATCCAGTTATCTCTTATTTTCATTATCCCTCCTTTTCTTTGGTGTGTGTACTTATTCCTTTTTTGATACTTGTAAAAGACTTGGACATAAGCATTCACATGACCTAGAAATCGTTTAGACTCAATGATACAAAGTCCCTTGAATTGACCAAATTTGATTTGTAATTATGTACTTCTAATTTGACATCATCTTTTTCTTCTTGATCTTCTTTTAATAAATTTTTTTATTCTTTTACTTTTTTATCTATCTACTCCTTCCCTTTATTCTTCTATGTTTTTGTGGTGTTCTTCTCTATTGTGGGTAGTGGCTTGACTTAATTGGGTAGTATAAATTGTCAATTTTGTTGTATCCACCAAACTAATACATCTCCAACCCTTTCAATTATATATTATTTGGTTAGCTACCAAGGAACATATTCAACTTGAGGTTTCCCTTATAAGGGGATCAATTACCAAATAGCTAAAGTTTCTAGAGATCAGGGCTAAATAGTGACCTCAATAAAAATTATGTGGCTGCAATTTAGTCTTTGAAAATATCATCAAAACTTTCTCTTCTCATCATGGTTTCAAACACCATGCCATTTGTAATGTCCTAGCCATGTAATAAATACCCATTGGCCTTACCAATTTATCTCCCTTCTTTAATACCAATATTCCCTATATCAAAACCAAAAAGAGGAGGGGAACCTCTTTTTGTAGTACCATGTTCATCTACGAGTAAGATAGCGTTACTTTTTCTTCAAGCTAGGCTTGCCTCTCTTTGTATTTTCTCATCCAAGAAAACCTCTTGAACTCAAGAGTATTGACAAATGGACCATGAATCTACAAATAACTCTTGACATGTATTCTTAGCAACATGTTTTGTGTCTTTAGTAACAATTTAGATATCTTTCCAACAGTGCATTGGCATCTTCGATAACAAGCTCATGCCATTTTAAATGATGGATAGATCAAATAAATTCAAACACATGTATCCTTGTGGAGGTACAAACTATCTAGTGACCTTATTCATAGGGTAGTCCACCAAAGAGAAAGGATCAAATTACATTATTACTTGCTCACTCCTTTGTGGTGGTTCATGACTTATTGATGTTGTGTAGTATAAAACTTTATCTAGGGTTTTTATTCTCCTAATATTCACATAAACTTATCCTCAATAGATTCATCGCCTCCTTTTGCTTCATCATGTATAATTTCTAGTTTAGCATTAGGCTCATCAAGTATGAAACCATAAATATGGGTATAATCTAGGAGATTTTTCATCCTTTGAATTTTATCTTCAACAAGGGCTAAATCTCCTAGATATTTGGGATCAATCATATTTTCCTTTTGTGATCTACTAATTCAATTCTTATCCATGCATTTATTTTAATTTCAGTATCTACATCATTTATGCAACTCTTATACTATTGAATTACTCTAAGATGGATCTTAATCCATCAATAAATTCCTTGAGATCATATATTCTCTAGGGAGAAAATCTCATGCACAATTTATAAATATATACATCCTCCTTATTGAATGCATCCTTTCCCAAAAAATTAAAATCCACAATTTAGATAGGAGTAAGAAAATCACCCTTTTTAATCCTTAAAGTGGGACTTGTTAACAAGATAAAATTTACTTATTGCTTCTATAAAAAAATTCAAGGAGATATAAAATGAGGCAATATTTAAAGCTTGGTTGTGGATCCATGAATTCTTTCCTCGAATCTAGATCGTCCATCAAATCTAGCATTTTTTATAAAGTCAACCTTCATTCTTCATGTGAAGGCTAACCACAAATCTTTGATATTTTGCTATCATATTCATTTGAGCTTATCGTAATTGTGCACACAAAATCTAAGAGCAACAATAGCTTACAAATAAAATTTGAGAAGGACAATGGAGATGATTCGATTTTCAATGTAAGGAAAGGTATATCATTTGATTAATCTTTATGTTTTTTCCATGTATTTGCTCTTCATTAATAGATTGGAATTAGTTTGCTTGAATCTAATGAGTTTTCATGGTTGTTGTTATTGATTCTTTCTTATTTTCTTGATTTATGGTTGTACAATTGATGAACCTAACATGAACTAATAACAATTTAAAAAAAAATATAATTTTTTAAAGTTATAGGTTTTGCAACGCATCTGTGAGTGCAGTGTGATGCATTTGTGGAGTTTTGTAATGCATCTATTTTTTGCAATGCATATGTGGCATTCTACAATGCATCTGTCTTCTACAACCCATGCGTAGATTTCTATGACGTATCTGTTGAAATTAGTGACACAATTGAATGAGATTATAATTTCTTTATTTTTCACTAAATTTTTTTCTTTCTAATGATTACAGAGGACTGAAAACTGATTGTGTGGAACCCTAACCTTGTATTTACAATTTTTGGGTTATCTTTTTGTGCATTTTTGGTGATTATTGGTGTTTGCGAGTTTTGTAACGCAATGGTGTTTTCACACCGCAATCATTTCTTGTGACACATATTTCTGATTTCCACACCACAATCATTTCCTACGATGCATCTATCTAGTTTTTGTACTGCAACTATTTCTATGATGCATCTGTCTATTGAATCAGAAAGGTATAAAAAATTTCAATTTTCATTTTTGGATGTAATATGATTTAGGTAGATTAAGTGTTTTTTGGTTACTGATCTCTTTTTGCAGTGTTGTGGTGACCGTTGTGGAAAAATATTACTTTTACACTAATAACTTTATTTTTTTGCAGCTTGATTGAAAAAGAAATCATTTAAACTACTAATTAGTTTGATGCAAGTTCACTTTCCAAAGAACTAAATCTAAAACTTGTGTGTCTTCAATTTCTAGCTTAGATAAAGTTTCATTTGGGGCTTAAAAAGAACACCTATTTTCCATGTCTGGTAGGTTAATAGTTGCATATGCTCTTTCCTCGCACCTTGTGTGAACTTGGAAATTGAAAGCACTATTGACTTGCAATCTGTTTGTTCATTTAAGGTGTGGTTGTTTTGTGTATGCTCTCCCCTCACGACTACTAAGAACAATCTTGGGGATTAGAAACAACACCATAAACATTATTTCAAGTAGGAGACCTTCCTAGGGGCCTCATCACCCTAGGGTTCAATGTCAAGCATGTTTCTTGGCAAGCTATATAAAGGAGGAGAGTAGGTGTTGTACCCCAACAAGTGGCTAGCATTGTTCGAAGCTGAGCCATGAGATCCTCGGTCCGTCAAGACTTGCTTTGGTGTTGAGAGCGGAGGAGACACCTCCAGTCTCAGGCTATTACAAACAAGCTCTTTGTTCACAGTAGACTCCCACTAAAAATCCTTGTTAGTTAGTAGCCTAGGAGAAATTGACTGCAGCTTGATGTAGTGTAGGGTATAGTATCATGCTCAAAGCTACTCACCACGTACTCCCTTAATTAGAGATAAAAATTCTTGGGTTTGCTTTTATATTCTCCAAGGGAGAGAAAGAAGGTGAGCCTATTGTCATATTGGGCTTGTGCCACTGGAAGTCTAGCTATCCGCTTTCACAAGAAAGGTGTTTCTATCTAATCTTGTGGAGTATTAGCACTTAATTGTGTGATGAGCCTACATCAAGTATACAAACCCATTATTATTAATTAAGTTGTGCTTGTCTTCCAAATGTCTTCAATTTGTGATATACCTATGATGCCATTAGCCTTTAGACCTTAAGCCTTGTTTACCAAGAGTCAAGATTCAAATAGTTATTTCTATTTTTTGAGTGCTTTATGAGTGTTTTTTGTCCAAAATTAAAAAAATCACTTAGAACACCTAATTTTAGAAAAAAAACCAATCACACATTTGAGGCTTTATGTACAACGCAATTGTTCAAAAAAGAAAACCAGAGTCACACATCTGTTAACTTCTACATCACATTGTATTCTATAATGCATTGATAGAACCAAAGTCATGCATCTATTAACTCCTACACTGCATCTATTTTTTTATACCACATATATGTTCTGCACCATAGTTGTAACTTTGTGTAACACAACTATTCAAAAGACCTAGAAAAACTAGAGCATTGCAATTGTCTAGATTTGTACTACATCTATCATTGTCATGCAATTGTCTAGTTTTGTCACACATCTGTCACTATTCTATAACACAATTTCTTCTTTTTGTACCACATATGTGGCTTTCTATACCACATCTGTAGATTTATCTAACACATCTATTTTCATTGAGAATTTAGGGCTTATTCCTAAGGATCCAAATTTTAGACTTGATTACCACAATGACCTGTCACTAAGACCTAAGACTTGTTCGATTAGTATTGCACTTTTAGCATTTTCTCACTTTGCTTAGCTTAATTGCACCTTTAAACTAAAGCTTGTCATCCAACATCTTAGACATTCATCTTTGCATTTTTCAAACCAGAAAACTAATCAAATTTTGATCAAACCATAGTTATCCTTTGAATGTCTTGACCTCACACTCTCTCATTATCCCATCAATAGTAGGAACTATAACTCATAAGTGTAGTTAAGGTTTGAATTTTATCAAAAATCATCCCAATCTTTGTCCTTTTGAGGTCTAGATATTTCCTTTGATCACCTTAGTCTATCATAATTTTTTAAGTATCCTTTTGAAAATAAAAAAATCCAAAAAAAAATATAGCATAAAATTCATTCAAATGTAAGCATCCTTCAAACATAAAATATTCTAAAAAATATAGTGAAATTTCACTCATTTTGCATCCTTTAAAAACTAAAAAATTCAATAACATTTAAAATCCAAAAATCACAACAATCCAAAAAAGTCTTATATGGTCGAAACGAGATCATAGAGAAAAAGAAAACAAATGGATCCCACAAGTGACCCTACTTTCAATCCCACTAGCGTGATGTACTTTGGGTCATCCTCACATGAACAACCAAAGGTATGACTTGATAATACTCCATCTTTTGATGATGAGTTTACCTTGTATAATATGGAACAAAATCTAACCTAAGAGGAAATTGACAACACTTCGCAAGATCCTTGAATATTGTAAATAATGGATGAAATAATATCCACAGATATCAACAAATACTTCTTCTCACTTGCACAAAATGGAGCTAGACTTCCTATAGATTTTTACATTTCCACCATAATGGAACAAACATCAAATGGGGTATCTCAAGGACAAGGTGTAGTTAATGTGAAACATCCATCATACAATACCCCTCACAACAATTGAATACAATCATGCCACTTAGAAGGACTTCCCATAATGAAACAACTGCAAACATACCTTCCACCCTGATATTTTCCACACAATTCATGACACAATAACCAAGCAATACAATACATGTGACTAATAAAATCATAAATCAAAATCCACCCAACAAAACTTGAAGGAAAAACACTTCATTTCCAATTTCATAGGTAAACACGACCCAAACTTCACAAAACACAAACATACCTACAACCCAAACTCAGAAATTATTTAGATTAAACCAAAACTTGAACCAACTACCAAAGCAACAATAAAATCCAAATCCAACATTCACATCTCAATTTCACCATGCCACACAACCTATAAACATACACACTTCCACTTTACTTGCAAACCATCAAAATATAAACCCATTCATAAAATCTCTACAAAGCCAAACACATTATGCCCAAACACACACATCTCCTACATGATCACCATCACAAATGGAGATATTAGCTCAATGATTACAAATCCTGTAGTAATAGATTACAAACATGCAGGTTACCAAAACCAAAAAGACTTACTCAATCGAGGACTTATGTCCTTATCCTTTTGATAGAAGCATATACATGCCACCTTTCCCTACAAACTTTGATGTACCAAAATTTGACAAATACGAGGGGAAAGGAGATCCTATAGACCATGTGAGGGAGTTTCACACAGTCTGCTTAGATGTTTCTTACGATCACATGTACCTAATGTGCCTTCCACATAGTCTTGGGAGAAAAGCACTAGAATGGTTTGCTCACTTGCCTCTTGGCATAAGGACCTAGAGTGAATTGGCTAATAAGTTTTTTGCACACTTCTCCTACAACATTGAGAGTGAAATAAACATAATAAAATTATGCAAAACTAAATAGAAGGATGGAGAAAATTTTGCTCATTCTTATAGAGATGGATAATCCTTGCGAGTAAATGTCTTTGTCATATACTGGAAAAGCAATTGGTACAAATCTTCATAGAAAATCTTAATTTATAAGTGATGTTTCATCTCTAATTTAATTGTTCTAATACATTTGAGGAGGTTATTAAGAAGGGTCTCTCCATTGAGAAATCCCTCATTAGAAAAGGGCTCGTGAAAATTTTCAAAGAGAATAACAATAACTCAACCACTTCAGATGATAGAAACAAATTTTGGTCATGAAACAAGAATGTGACAAATGATGGTGTGGTGGATGCAAAAGTGATAAATAAGGCTCACCCTATTATAGTTAGTCTTAAAGGACCTTCCACACCCAACAACAATAACCAACCACAAAATCATTAGTCAACAAACGTAATTCAGAGCAATACACAACGAGGTCCTCCAAGGGCTAATATGAATCTAAGACGAGAATACACACCAATAGGGGGATCCATTGAATTAGTTTTAAAGAATTTGTTACAATCCAACGTTATCTAACTCCCTGAAATAATACATTAGGAGCTAGGACCTTTCAAACCATCTTGGTGGAACAAAAATGACTTTTGTGAGTATCATAGGACCAAATGGCATAAAACCTTTGCATGAATTAAACTCAAGAATGCTATTCAAGAACTTATAGAGAAGGGAGACATAGTGATTGATAATCCATAGGGATCCTCAAATACTAATCATACCATCTTCAAAGATCCTCTGCAAAATCATGGACAGGGAAAGCCTCCAGTTAAAGGATAAATACCAAAGACCAAGCCAACTACACTCATGTTTCCTATGAATACATGGTGAACCATATCCAACAAACAAATATAATATCTTACCTATACCCATCAAGAGCAAGAATCCTGAGTGTGTCATTAAATTTATTGAGCATGGTGTCCCTTTACATAAGCCTCACCATAATGATGTCCTCCATGTTGAAGCCTTTATCACTAAATATAAAATCAAACGAGTTTTGGTAGATGGTGGAGCAGGACTTAATATCTACAGTCTATGTCTAGTTAAGCAACTGGGATATTCTGCTGATGTTGTCAATCCCCACACAAAGATCCATATCAAAGCATATGATGAAGTTGGGCATGAATCTAAAGGCTCTATCACACTACCCATCCAGGTCGAACTAGTTATCATTGAGACTACTTGCAAAATCTTATAACTTAATACCCCCTATAACATCCTCCTGGGACACTCATGGATTCATGCCATGTAGGCTATTCCATCCACATTCCATAAATGCATAAAGTTTCTCTATAATGGAACTAAAGTGACTGTACATGTTGATCCAACTCCATTTCAATATTGCAAGATATCACAAAGTAGTCATGGCCTTTCACAATATTGTCTTACCAACACCACTTCCCCACCTTCATCTTCACATATTGATCCTTCATCGCTATCTACATCTTGTAATCCCTCATAGATCAAGGTTAAGGTCAAAGACCTCAACATTAGAGAATATGAGTTACAAGCCTTCCATATTGATCCCACTGACCTTAACATTAGAGAATATGAGTTACAAGCCTTCCATATTGATCCCACACCACTATCCAATTCATCCCAATCCTTTGATTTCCATGATAATCTCATGTTTGATCATAATATCTATGATAATCCACTCTTTCATCATGATCCTATTGAGGACATCCAAGATCACACCCTTTCATCCCAAGATTATCTTTTTTTCCATTCCATCTCATGAGCTACCATCATTCCATCTCAAACATCCTAGGTTAGGGTATGCATCTCCAAATGTTGATTTTGCTATGCTTTCTTGCCAACCCATTAAGGCTTTGTAAGATTCCTTTGACATTAGTAGTGTTGAAAAATATATTCACAAAGAATACATTGAAGACATCGCTAATTCCTTAAATGAATCGTACATCTTTACCATTTCATCCATTTCAGCCAACTCATCCCCTTCCATCCATCTCCTAGACTTGGATCAACAAGTATCATCCCAAAAGAATAAGGCTATCAATCAAAAGTCAAGAAGGAAAAAACCTTTATCAAAATGAGATACAAAATCAATCGAGAAAAAGAAAGATCAAGAAAATTCCTTTAGCCAAAATAAAGTCAAAATCTACTAGACAAGTCAAAAATAAAAGTCAAAAGTAAAAGCAAGCAAAAATTGATCTCTAATTATGCCATTTTATCCAAAATAACTGGGGGCATCTATCAAAGTAAAATATCAAGAAATGAGCTTGTTGATCATAATTTTTCATCCTCGTCATCTTTCTGCAACCCATACACTTTACCTAATTCACCCATATCATTACGTCCCCCTTGGTGATGTTGCTTGATGTACCTTTGATGACGACCCCTTGATGTGCTCTAATCCAATGGTTGCCCAAACTCCTTTTCATGTGAAGCATGACGGTCCATGTAGTTCACACTTTAAGGATCATACTTTAGCTCCTCCCATCTACACCATATCACATTATGCATGTTCCATCTCATACCATCCATACCTATCCATCTAGCTTTTCCATCCATCTATTCATAAGCATCCATGATGATCGCAACATTATCAAGTCTCCATTATTCCAAAAAAAAAGCAAAAAAAATTGTCACCTTGATGAAAACCTAGCAAACAGTCGTCTTGTGTGACATCAAAAAATAGAAAAAATCAAAAATAAAAAATAGAAAAAAAGATAAAAGTAAAGATAAATAATCCATCCAATAGTGAAAACCACCTTGGTGGAACTTTGGATAAGTACCATGGTGAAAACCTAGCAAATAGGCATCATGTGTTGTAGGTCAAATTGCTCTACCATATATCAGCATTCTAACTGATTTTCATTTTATCCACAATAAACCAAGTATAGGATCCATCATAATAAAACTTTGTCAACCTCTCATGACTTGAGAATGGTTGATAATTTGCATCACCCGCTTTCTATATCCATTCCTTCCATAATAACTGGTCCTATACCTAACTGGGGGCAATCCTCAACATAGATTTTAAGATGGGATCTTTGACATGATATCAAAGGATATTATCACAATCACTCACCATAATTTTCTTTTCATGATAAACCATCCACAAGCCATAATAAAATTTACACCCACCACAGTCCACCTTCCATAATAAATTATCCCTTACTAAGATTGACATCTTGATTAGACACAAACAAAACATCCTATAGAAAATTGAGCTCAACAAATCACAAAACAATAGAAAAAACTATCAAACTAGCCTTCAACCTAGCCAATCAATTGCCTAATTATGTATTGACGTCATCTATCTTTATCAGACATCATTTGTCTTATACAGGTTGTTGCATCATCAAAACTAGACTAGGCATCTTATACATTTTGTTTCACTCAAATCTGACGTAACCCTTTTAATACTATTATACAAAACTCATCGTTGAAAAGAATATCTAAATGGTTGTTGAATCGTTTGGTCTAGTTAGACTTATATTTTATTGGATTTATCTTTTGTCATGTTTCTATGTTGATCGAGGATATCCACAAGTGATTAGAAGAGCGAGGATGGATCATGACTTTTTTTTGTTTGATTTTTTTTTGTGGTTTTTCTTGACAATATGACTAGGGAAAATAAGTTCCTTGTGTGTGATTGGGGTTCCATTTAGCATAATCAAACTATCCTATGAAATTTAAAGGTTAGCTAACACTTTATTGCATCAAGATCAACATGCTTTGTGGCTACTTCCTCACATACTCCAACAAGGTTCTATTGTCACTAGTATGTGTCATGACACTCCTTGTCTGTAATCTATCTGTCTACGCAAATGGATAATATTTTGCACCTTGGTCTATCTCATACCTTGGTTTACATCATCCATTTGTAAAATAAAAATGCTCTATGATGATAACCGTGCACTAATGAAAGCTCAAAATTATATCCTACCAATGATACATCAATCTTGATCCATTTCATTCAATCTCATGTTGTTTATTATATTCAAACAATCAAGCTTATTCACATCTAATATCGACCAAGCTAATCATTCTTCACTTCTTACTAACCTTTTCTTCTAGTTAACATTTCTTTTGTCAGTTTATGCATCTAAACATACTAAATTGGCTTGTCGGTAAATTTGGCTTATTTTCTAGAATTTTCACCAATTTTCCTGAGGGGGCACCACACTATCCTATTATCACCAAGTTACACTACGGTAGGTCTTGAGAAAAATCTTACTTTTTCTTTGAAACAATGCTCAAAATCGCATTGTCTCAAAGGTAAAATATAGACACTGAAAATTGTCCTGGCCTACATACGACACTTTTGCACTAATTCTCATCTAATCTATATGATTAAATAATTGTCAATTATTTAATTATTATTAATTTGGCATCCCACTACTGATTAAATAATTTCATATTATTTAATTAATTCACATTACTATTATTCTTCCTTGATCAATTAAATAAATTGTATTTATTTAATTACGCCACTACTTATCTTTATTCCTCTAAATTAATTAAATAGATTATAAATATTTAATTAATCATCCATTATCCTTTTCCTAAATTAAATAATTATTTAATTATTTAATTATCCATTAATTCCTCAACATTATCCACTCTCCATAAATAAATAAAATGGTCTATTTTATTTATTTAATCTATTTACACATGTCTTTAATATTTAATTAATTATTAAATCTCATACATTTCAAACTCATCTTCTAACCGAGACTTACTCTCAGTCCACTAATCAATCAATTTCATTCTACTCCTCGATCAATCTACTTCACTCCCACTCACTTCAAGTTCTCTAATAAATCAATTCAATCTACTACCACTCAGTCCGAGTTAACTTCTCAATAAATTATCTTAATAGAATCATGCAATTAGTTAAATGAATCATGCAAACAGTTAACTAATCAATCAATTCCTCTCAACATTTCTCCACCATTGATCTTTACAATTCTTCCTCGAATCTAGACTGTCCATCAAATCTGGCATTTAAAAAAAAAGTCAACCTTCATTCTTCATGTGAAGGCTAACCATGAATCTTTGATATTTTTATATTATATTTATTTGAGCTTATTGTAATTGTGCACACATAAAATCTGAGAGCAACAATAGCTTACAAAGAAAAATTAAGGACTATGGAGGTGATTTGATGTTTTATATAAGGAAAGGTGTTGGCCTCCTACAATGATCTTAATAACTAAGCCTTTATAGACATGATTCAAAGATTGGAAATCTAACCTGAGTAGCCATTTCAACCATCATGAAGGTGCATTTAACTTGTCAACCCAGGGATGTGAACTTGAAATGGGTCAGCACAGTATGTGCACTAGGAACTCAAAGTAGCCATTCTATTCTACAGCTAAGGAACACACAATACTGAAAGTAAATTGCTTGAAAAGGAATGAAACAAATGTTGAACATCAATCAATGACTATGCTAAGTAGAAATGCATAACAAGAATGAAAATCTAGGGAACAAACAGGACACTGCTCTGTCTGCTTTGGCTGTAGGAACAGTCACATAATGAAATTCTAGTGGCTGCAGGAACAGTCGGTGTCAGATTTCTAACTAAGTACTAAACAACAAGTAATACTAAACTAATGCTAAACTAAGAAGACAGATTACTCACCAAGTGGGCCCCCTTGGATAAGTATACTCTAAAACTAATGAAAACTCAAATGCTCGAACTCAGAAATTTATTTTATTCACTGTGAATCAGAAGTACAAAAGAGTAATGTATTTGTATTACTGGAAACTAGAGAGTGCAAGTACAATATCAAATCGCGCAACCTCATAAAGAAGGAGCATTAGATCATTATTTATACTAACAACTAAATGAGGCAGTCAACTCCACGACTGGGAGGATGCCATTTAGGGAAAATAGAGGAAATAGAGCGATGGCGGTTGTGCATGCATGGAATTTGGTCAGACATGCAAGTCCAAACGCAGATCCAGCACAGTAGTAACTCCCATGTATGCTTGATCATTAAAGTCCACTACACGATGGTTACGTTCAATTGCATGAAGAATCTTTTGTCGTCAGTTGCCTTTGACTTGGAGCGATTCCTTTGTTGGACATTATGGTGCATGCCCAGATAGTGGTGTCTTCCTCAATTTGGCATATTAAATCTGCATGGCAAGGTCAGTACGCATAATAACTACACATCCATAACCACTCTAAGAAACATTCATTAACCACATGCAAAATCAATATAGATAATCCACATATTATGCCAAATGTCATTAAAGCTTGCAGAGATAGGATTAAGTCCAATGTCAATAGTTTGAGGGAACCATTATGAAAATACTGACATTTAACATTAAAGTCCATGACATCTATCAACAAATAAACTATAGATTCTACCCAAAAATGGATCAAAAGCTAGGCTCATCACTCCCCCCAACCTAACATTTTGTTGCTAGTCCAGCAAGGGAAGAGTTGTTCTTCTGCTTGGTCAAAGCTTTGAAATTTGCAACTGATAGTTGTCCAACATCAGTGGCTGTAGTGCATGAATTGGGATCCCAATAGAATCCTCCCAATCTTTCAAATCTATTCCATCTCTGCCTTTCTGGGGCAATGTCAAACTGGTAGAATCTGAAGTTTGGCATGGGCCACATGAGCATGGGTGGTTGGAAGGTCAGGGGAAGCCAATCCCATCCCTGAGTTCTCCAAATCTGAATATACCTATCAATCCTCTTTAGTGTTGCAGCATAATTGTGGATGGAATGAGGCTCAACCTGTTTTAGCTCATCAGATAGACTATTCCATCTTTGTGATAGACATCTTCTCATAGTTTCCTCCTTTTTTGTTGTGTTTACCTCATACTCACTATAAACTGCCTCAATCCAAGGCATAATCTTATTGCCATAGCTAGGCCTGAGAAGCATTATGTGCCATTCTTTGTAAATATCCCTTGGGTTGCTTGATTAAGCTCTAATAAGCAGAGGGATATCAGACTCCAATTGCTTATAAGATCCATGTTGTTGTCCCCAACTAATCTCATTTTGTAACCAAGACATAAATGCCCTCAATTGGACATCCCCAACATATAACATCGAGTTCCAATCATGGTCTTGAGTTACAGCAAAATTATGCAAATAAAACTCACATAGCAAATTCTTCATTTCAGGGAAGGCAATTCTATAAGCATTGAAAATTTCCATAGGGGTGTCAATAGAAGGATTCAAACCTGAGGCAATCCTTGACAACTTAAAAGAGAGATACTTCTCTTTCAGGAGCAGAGCATAAACGCTAGGAGGGGTCCTACATTCCAAAATTTGTGGTGCCAAAGCTGCCATATGATCCACCCTCTACTTCAGGGTGGAAATTTCTACATATTCATCTTCTATCTCCTCATCCTTCTTTTGAATTTCCTCCTTCAATTTCCATTTTTCCTTCCTCCATTCTTCCTCCCTTCTTTGTATTTCTCTCCATAAATTCAAAGTTGTTGCATGTACTATGAAACTAGGAGGATTGTGAATTCCTACAAGTCTTTTTGTTGATGGTGGTTCCTCATATAGCACTATCTGCATGGACTCAAGTTGTCCAGTTATCTCTGGCTGTAGGGGTACTATTTCTTCTTTCACCTCTTGCTGCAGGGACCTCATTCTTGTTCTTACTATGGCTACAGGAACTCGTGCTCTAGTTTTGGCTATTGTTGCAAGACTTCTTGCTCATGTTGCAAGAAGTCTCGACTTTCCTCAAACTCTTCTACAATGTTAGCAAGATCAGCTAGTGTTATATTTGTTGCTCTCCCAAATATATCTTCTTCTTTGACATTCTCCTGCCCATTGGAGCTTCAGGGTCCTCATGTGATGTCTCATTAGGCTTAGGGATTTCCTACGGAGGCGTACCAATCACAAGCCTAGTTGGTCTTGATTTCCTAGGAGGTTTCTCACACTTTCCTTTAGTTGCAGGATGAATAGTGTCAGCCTTTCTCTTTTTAGAGCTTGGCACCTTTCTTTCTATAGGCTATGTTTTGGCCTTTCCTTTTCTCATTTCTACTTCTCTCTTTTGTGCTCTAGTTTTCATTAGGGCTTCAAGTGGAATGTCATCATCAAAATCAGAGGAAGAACTTTCTTTTTATGAGTGCTCTATTCCAGAAGAACTAATTTCTATGGTTTCTTTTGCTGCAAGAGGATTCACACAAGAGGCAACACCATAAGTTGAAGCATCAAGAGGGGCTTCAGTCGTGCTCAATCTCCTGCTAGACCTATAGGGTTGAGGTAAATCCCTAGGTTGCAAGTACTCGGGTCTAATTTGATCAACATTTATAAATTCTTCCTAGGTTATTGCAGATACATCATGCATAGACTTTTCAACCACCAATTTAATCAGAAAATGGTGGGAAACAGAGTTATCCCTACCTTTTTGGGTCTCAGCTGCCATGATTGAGAGAAGATTGTATAGCATGTTGGGCACATTCATCCTCCTTCTGTGCCTCATGTGATTCAAAATCTTGAAATGTACGAAATGCAAATTTGACTGGCAACTCTCACAGGTGATGTATTTGATAACATAAATGTCTATCTTCTTCCATGGTTTAGGTAGAGACATTCTCTTTGCACCCTATTTATCAATGCTCAATGGGGGGTCATTCGGCTCTATAAATTCGGCCTTGGCTGATCTAGCATCTCTAGAGGCAAGGTAATTTTTTTCCATCAGCTGGTAACCCTGTGACCTTTGTAAGTTGTTCCTCAGTTGCCACAACTTCCAACCCTTTTACTATGGCTTTCCCTTTAGAAAATGTCTAGGCGAATTCAAGGGAAATGCTTTCATCAAAGCCATCCAGTTTCAAGAAGTAATCTGACCATCTGCAGTTTCTAAATTCAGCCAGGCATTGTGCATCCCACAATAAAACATCATGCACTATGGGTTCATTTCAAATTAACCCACCTCCCATTGTTTGCAATCAAACAAATACTCTGCAGCTTCTTTCCTGCAATTCTCGTCTAAAATCAAGCTCACTTTCCTATAGTACCTACTAAATTTCCAGTGCCAATATCGACTAAATTTTCTTTTCTTTGTTTCACCTTTTTGCTTGCAACTCAAGATTACGACAAGGGCAATAATAGCAAGAAAATGAGCAATAAAAGGGGAATTATGATGGAAAGAAATGGCGGCTGCAATTAATGTCACTTCACACATCCAAGTCGTCCTCTCACTCAGATTTCAAATCAGCTCATTTTAAATTTTTTGACGTAGCCTAGCATAAATTGACACATGGGCATTATTGTTTTCTTTCCCCTCCTCCCAACCTAAATTTGGACATGTGTCCACACATGCGAGATGGGAGTGGTGATTTGATAGGGAATAATGGCATTTTATGTAAAGTTCTATACTAACGTACAATGATTAAATGAACACACTTAAAATATGATTAAAGATAGCAATTAATGCACACATACCTGAATATGTGGAAGATTTGTTGCAAAGATCATGGAGAAAATACCGCTCGCCTTATGGGAATAAATTGAGCAATTAATGACAATGAAGTGGAGTGAGGTGAGGTAGAATGAAGTGATGGAAGAGAGAGAAAGGTGGTGATGGATGGGTGGATGGGTGAAGAAATGGACTCCCACGTAAGTGAAAGTCTTTATTATGAGAGAGTACGTACCTTAATTAGCTAGAAGAGGGACACTAGGTCCATTTCCTTCGGCTGTAGGAAGCTTAGGTGCTAAATGCTAGGTGAATTGCTGCAGGAACTCTTCTTTGGAAACTGGCTTGTGATATAATCTGAGGCGATGACCATTAACAAGTAATTTGAACCTGACATGGTCAATGGTAGTAAGTTGAACAACTCCATTAGGAAAGACCTCAACAACTTCATATGGTCCTAGCTACCTTGTCTGCAATTTTCCTGCATTGTCTTGGTATCTTGAGTCATAGAGCAGGGCCCAATCCCCTGGTTGGAATTTCTTGTCCTTGATAAATTTGTCATGCCACCTGATTCTGTAATTCTACACCACTTTTGTATGCTACAGGGCTGCTCTTCTTATCTCATCCAAAGCGTTTGGCTGCATGATTCTTTCTCTTTGTGCCTCAAAAACATCCATCCCCAAATCTACTGCAGTCTGCAGAGTCTTTTATTCAAATTCAATTGGCATCATAGTTGTCTTTCCATACAAAAACTCAAATGGGGTGAAGCCTGTAGTCATTTTTCAGGTTGTCCTATAGGCCCAAACAGTTTCTGGTAATTTTTTTTCCCAATCCTTTCTATGAATAGGGTTAAGCCACAATACTGGTTTACAAATTTTTTGAGGAAGGAAATTTGATTTTTTTGTGTTTCCACAATGTCAAGGGGTTCGGTCGAACCATCTATTCGACCAAACCCCCAACCATACGAATAAAAAAAAATATTTTATGGAGTTCGCTCGAATGGGTGTTTGACCGAACCCCTTGAAATAGGGCATAAAAATAAAAATAAATTGTCACTGTCACATTAAATGAACTTTCTTTGTGTTCAAACTGTGTATGCGGCGAACGACGAACCTGAACATGAACAACAAACCAAACGAGGAAAACGTGCATCAACCCGACCTCCATAGCCACAGTTCATCAACTCGACCTCCATAGCTCATAGGTTGGTTAACTTCAAATTTCATAGATTTCAAAACGCATTTGTTTGAGAAATTTTTAAACCCTTAATGCAAAATGATGTTTCAAATTTGTAGATTTCAAACTACATTTCTTTGTTTGAAATTGCATTTGCTTGAAAGTTTCTAAATCCTTTTCAACAAACACTATTTCTATCATGCTTTGATGAATGTTCATACCCTATTCCAAAGCTCCAATTTTGGCATGAGCAGGGAGTGTTGAATAAATGGCATTGCAGTTGCTTGAAAAATTTTACAAACCCATTTCTAAACTCTATCAAAAAATTAACGTGCCTTGTCTATGCTTCCACGTTTTGCATACATTTCTACTAGGGCACCTCCAATTGCATTTGCTTTAATGTTTCTAAAGCCTTCCCTGAACATTAAAAGATTTATTTGAGGCATTATATCAAACAATTCATGGTAATTTTTTTTGGTTATATTTGTGACTAAAATTATTGTTGATAACCATATATCTTTATAATTTTGTATAGGATGGATTATTTTGTTCAACCCACAATAATGAATTATTGGTAAATAAAAATGTGAACCATAATAGTGACTATTTCCCTCATTGAGGTTGATAAGTTATGCTAATGATTGTGGTATGAAAGTATAAATAAGAATATGATCCCTAATTGGTAAGATTTATTAATGCACAACCTCTCTAATGAGTATAATTTTTTGAGGGATTTGAAACAATTAATCTAGAACCATTGATTAGAGCTAAACATATTATATTACACTCTAACAAAACTTCAATTGGAACTTAGGTAATCTAGACTATTTATAAAAATGGGGAATTATAGTTATTCCCCTACAAGTTTTTATATTGGTAAATCCTTGCAATGAGGGTTATAGTTATCAATATGAAATTATAAATTGGTAAAAGGTATAAAGTGGTAATCAATTAGAATTAAAACATTTGCAAACATTGGTGAAGGTTTATCTAATTATTTTTTATATATAGGACCTTTAGAAAAATGGGCCCCATTCATGGTGGATATGACATGGTACAAAGAAAGCTAGGGAGCATGGTGATAATGATGTGAAAATGTCATACCTAGAGCTATGAAGTATAATTAATATATTTTATATCTTAAAATCTTAATATAATTAGGTGCTTCTTACTATTTTGTATCACCTTAGATAGTTTAGAAATTCAACTTAAAATCTAAATCCTTGCTAAAAGAGGTAGTGTTGAGTTGTGTACATGTCCCAAAGATAGTTTATAAATGATACCATCTAAAATTATAACTTAGGGTGCATACAATGGAAACTTGGATAAAATTCTTCATATTTTACCTTTGAGTCTTATGACATTACTCCAAAAATGGCTGGTTCTAAATGTATGAATCGAAGAATAAATTTAGAGGAAAGAAACTAGATTGTTTGAATGAAATGTATAATAAAATAGTTCTATTAGGATTAGAAGGAATGAAGGTATTATTAAAATTTCCATTTTACAACTCAAAAGAGAATAAAGAAAAGGGTGTGCCTTGTTTATTGTTAATTTTTATTTAGTAAAAGTGAATGAGAACCATTAAAATGAAAATAAACCTCCATTACAAAAGTCTTAGGATGTCTTTCCTAGAATGAACTCCTCATGTTTCCTCCTAAATGGGTGTTTTATTTTTTAATAGAGTTCATGCATGAATTAACCCCTATATCTAGAGATCCTTATCGAACAAACACTTCATATTTGCATGAATTAAAGTATTTCCTAAATGAAATTTTAAAGAAAGGAATTATATGTTCTAGTGTCTTGTCATGGGATGCTCCAACTATTTTTATGAAAAAGAAAGATAAGACACTTTTCCAAGTTGTCTTGATTATGTACATGTTCAATAAATAAACAATTAACATTAATATCCACCACCTAAAATAGATGACTTATTTTACTGATTGAGAGGGGTGGACATATTTTAAAAAATAGGTCTAATATTCAATTACAATTAGCAAAGAATAAAGGAGGAATACATTCATAAAACTACATTTAGAACTAGGTATAGGACATCAAAATTATATGTTTGAGGCAATGCATATAAGACACCCATATACAAAATAGTACAAAAGAAAGAGAAAAAATGTAAAGAATGCACTTGTAACCTATACTTGCTCGAGCATTAAAATTTTGAAATTAAACATAAAGAATAATAGGATTTATAAATTAAATACATGAGGCTATTATATAATATCAAAAAAGACTATTTTAAAGTTTAAATTTATATTTTAATTTTAGGGTAAATACTTTTGGTTGAATTTATGAATTAGAAATAGAAATTTTGAAAGGGCCCCACCCTTTTACAAAGACCAATAAAGAGACAAAAAATGATCAATCATATTGGCATGGAACAACAACAAGAAAAATATAGTTGTAAGTTAGAAAAATAACATCCAATTAGAAATACTCCACCAATAGTGGCAATGTATCTAATAAAGAGGGTCGTTTTCCCAAAAACATTAGTAGATCTATCATTTCACAACTTGAATCCAAAATTCTTCAAGGAACTATATCTTATTGTCAACCTTATCCTTTTCCATGAATGAACCTAGTTCCTTTGTAATGGAGTTTCCATCTTTAGTTTCCAAACTTGAGACCAAAGGGAATAAAGGGTTCCTATAATCTTCTAAACTTAAACCTTCTTCATATTTTTAAATTATTAGAAGGAATACCAAGAGGTGAATGTTGCAATTCAAGAGAATGGTAGAGGCAATGAACTCCAACTAATCCATCTGTAACATGATTCTTGTCTCTACCAATCTCCTCTAAATTTCTCTTGACAAGACCTTCTAAATTAGTCATGTATACAAGAGGACAACCACCCCTTGATTATGCTCAAAGGGAGCCTCAACCAAATCCTAAGGTAAACAAGGCTCCATCTCATCCTTATGCATTTTGTTCAACCTTGCCTTCCTCTAAAATTCCTACACCTATAAAATACATAGCTATCTACACATGACAACATGGTGAAAACACAAGAAAATCCTATAGCATGACATGTTGAACCCAAATAACCAAATTCAAAAATAATTTAATCTATAAGTATAAATAGTTTGATGGTAGAAACTTTATACATATAAAAAATATGATAAATGTGTGATTATTTTTCTTTCCAATCTATAAATTTTTGATGTTCTTGGCTATACAATTGAGATGATTCACTCATAATGTAATGATAAAAATTGAGTATGTATGAAAGAAATATTTTTGAGACATCAAGCTACCATTCTACATAACTCTCATGGAAATAAGAATATTATTTTATTTTAACAAAAGAAATTGTGTATACTTTATCTTGAAAATTACTAATTAATTTTGAATTATATACTTATAATTTAAAATAAGAGCATCCTTTGCAACATGGAATAGATAGGTTAATTAATGAAATAAAATATGTTTTTATATTAAGAAAAATTTACAAATATATGGAACTCATACATTGAGAAATTGACTAAGACAACTCTGTATGAGAATTAAGATTCTCGAATAATTTATATACCTTCTTTCAATAATTAACATTAGAAATTAATACTTGGCTCATATTGTATAATCACACTAGAAACCAACAATGGAAGATTGAGAGTCTCAACTAAGAATTCCACCTTATAGATAACATTCATACTAGAAGCCAACAACTAAAGACCAAATTTCATAAATAAAGTTCATGTGTTATATATCATGCCTTTGAGGGGTCCACAAGTACCATGAGCCTTTTGAAATCCTTCTCCATCTAAATGCATCCATTCCAAGACCATTGGGAGGTGGGTATCCCAAGTTCCTTAATTTCTTGTAGGAATTTAATCAAGAGTAGGACATTGTGACTTTGGCATGTAAATTTAAATCTAAATGCGCATCCAAAAAATACAAATTCAATAACTAAATTTAATTCAAAAAGTGGCCCGCCATCTATGGCCTTCTATAAACTTCTCAAAGATGTCATTCCCATAAATGATAAATTAAAAGTTAAGTTATGACTTCACCAAAATGACATGAAATTATCTTTCTAAGATGTCATATTTGCATAAATCCCTCAAATAAATTTTTAACTAATTTTAAACACTCAAACAAATACATATATATGAATATATACTTCATTTATAAATTCTTGGAATATATCAATCCATCACAATTAAATTCTTAGACATCATGCATAATATTTTTGATGTATTCACAAAGCCACCTAGGGTCTCATAAAACTTGAGTAGGTGAATACCAATATGCATATCTAATGGTGGGGTAAATGGAGGGGGATTAGGAGTAAGTTCATATATATCTATTACTTATTTTGCAATCCAATATATTGGTTGGAGAGGTTGCATTTGAATAGAAGGAGTGAAGATAAGGTCTATTAAAATATGACTCACCATCTTCTCTATTCTTAGGATTTTGGAGTTTATCAAAATATCCTTTGTCGATCTCAACCAATCTTTGCTTCAACTTTCAAATCATCCACACAATCCTCCCTGAAATATTCAATATGTGAAACATAATTATGAGGAAGATACAAATAATCCTTGACATAGCTTTTTGTATCAAAGGATAATATGGTTCTATAATTTTAAAGTATTTCCAATTTTGAAATCTAAATACAATCAATAATCTATTTAATCAAACAATAATCGTAATTTTAAGGAAAACATAAATTACTTGAATATTTTTAAGGTCTCTCATTAGATTCTACTTACTCTAACTTAAATTTAAAAAACAACATTAAAATCCACAAAACAAATTTCAAAGACATAATAAATTATTACAATATTATTTAAAAATCTAATTGTAATGAACATGTTATAGTAATAAATATTCAAATTTTAAATCTATGAAAATATATAACCAAATGATCCTTAGTTTTCATATATCATTTGTGATGAGAATGTTGAATATTATAATTTTTTAGGCCAATCTTTAGGCACTAATTCACCATTGTTAAAATGATCCTTAGTTTATTCATTGTTTTTTCATGATTATAATTTTTTTCAATTTCTATTAAACCAAACTCAAAATAATGGTATAGATTAAGATTCTTGTCTTTATCCTACATTTGGGTCATGTTTGATTCTAGATTTATTATCATAATTAGAAGTTGTATAAATTGTTAAATTATATATTTTTTAAAATGTATGGTTGGATTAGTGAGATATTTATAACAAGTATGCAATATGAAGTCAAAATTTATTAGATTTGATTCTTAATAAATTAGTTTTAACAATTCAATTTATAGCTTTATTCAATCTATAAGTTTAAATAGTTTGATGGTATCTAAACTTTATACATATAAAAATATGATAAATGTGTGATTATTTTCTTTCCAATCTATAATTTTTTGATGTTCTTGGCTATATAATTGAGATGATTCACTCATAATGTAATGATAAAATTCAACCTCATATGGAGGATTTTATATTATCTTCCATTAAATTCATCCTCTTTATGAGATTCTTATGGAATATTGATATTCTAGTGTGAATTCTTAATTTTAGACATATCTTAACTAGATAAATTTAGGTTCAATGAAGGCAATAGAACTTTTTTTTCACTTACATAATCCTATTTTGAAGTTCATTTATGTTAAAACTATTAAATTAGATATTTTTATCCCCAATTATTTTCAAATAATTTTACAATAATCTTTGTTTTCTTATTCTTTCTTTCATTGTTTCATTTAAAATTTGAACCATTTAAGGATGCTATGTTATAGATTATAGTTGTCTTCCAATTCTTTTTAAATTGTTCAACCCTCTCATGGTCTAAATAATTTTACATTCAACAACCATGTCTAAAGTACATTATATACCCAACCTCTTCCCCTATTTAACACACTCATAAACCTTGTTACTAATCTCATTCGAAGAGGTGGAACAACCAATCTTAGAGGGATCCTCATCCATAGGAGAGAGAAGGGAGCCATCAATCTAGGCTCTAGTAGTATTCTAAAAATAGTAGAACTAGAAGCTAGAATCCTAACAATGATAGCCAAGTTGGATAATACACAAGTTTTCCTTTTCAAGGGATTGGGGAACACTTATTGGATGGGTATTATTTCCCCTTCACCACATTTTGATTAGGATTAAGAATTGAAATAATAAAATTCTCAAATTGGTATAAGAAAAAAATAAGCCCTTAGTGGAGGGGAGCTCATTTTTTTCTCATGTGCAACTCTAATAATAGATTTCTTAAATTACATGAGTAAATGAAAAGGGAAGCTAACAAGTCACATGCATCTAAGATTATTAATACAATAAAAGTTATAGGATAAAAAACATTTATAGTTTCTTTCTAGGATGAAATAAATAATCAAGTAGAAACATTTATATACTTGTGAGGAAATCATCTATATTTTCCTTCCTCTTGTATTTACTTTCTTTATGAGACTTCAAGCCCTTCATGGATAAACCACTTGTAGTAGCTCAATACCTTCCTCAATGGCTTTAAAGGTTAACCTTCTTAATTTTAACCAAAATTTTAATAACATTCAATTTTGTGTAATTTATGTCCACTATTATCATTTTAATTCAAAGTAATGTAAGAAATTTATATATTTATTTAAAAATTAAAAAATCTTAAAATAATAGTTTTAAATTAATTGAAAACATGGTTGGACCCCTCTGATTTTGTGGAACTATTTCTTAAAAGTTATTTTAGTTGAATTTTATATAATAGGAAAAGGAAGCCACATATAGCAGTAAGACCTTCCTTGATGGTCTTTAAGTTAGGAAATTTTTAATTTCATTCATAGGTCTTGAGGTATTCTAAACAAAAGTTGTGTTTGGAAAAAGGTATTTGGTACAAACTCCCAAAAAAAATAATGTTATATGTTAATGCTATTAACACATGAAATTTTGGGCCTTAAAAAAGCCACATCATCCCCATATTTTAATACAAATGAGACATTGAGTATTTATGTCACTTATAATAGATTTACAATTAGTTGATATAGCTCCATTTAGATCAATCGATATATCCTAATTTCTATCAAATCATAGGGTGTCAATTTCAATAATTACACAATTCAAAGCACATACGATTTTTCATTTGCTAGTAGAGGGAACTATCTTATTATGCCATTAAAATAAAATATAGGTCCTCAATACTTTTCATCTTTATTTTCCATCATTACATTGAACCTTATAAGGGTCTTCATCTATCTCATTTTCTTCTCTTATTTGTGCCTTCAATAATGACTGGATTGATTTTACATGACCACCAATGTTAAGTAATGATGCTTTGTGTGCAATCTAGTAATTTAAATTTTAGAACTGTTTTAGATTATGTTTTAAATTTAAATTTTATAATTGCTTTAGATTATGTTTTTTGTGCAATCTAGTAATTTGAATGTTTTGAAATTATTAAAAACTATGATAGATGTTGAATGTTTTTTTGTTAATGGTATGAAAATATTATTGATGAGTAGATGAATTATTACAACTGTTTTAGATTTGTATTCCCTTTATCTAGATATATTATTTACCAAGGTCTCATTGCTCTTTTAGGTGTACATACATATATATAACATGGAAAATGCAGATCATGTTCCACCTCCAGATTCTTTGTTTGCAAATACCACTAATGAGATTAAAAAATTGAGAGACTCATTAGCACAGGGTGCAAACCCAGGGATATATTCTAAACCATGCATGTCAATATTACATAGTTTAGAAAAAATAAGAGATGAACTTGAGAGGACTAGTGCATTTTCCCTAGATAGAGTAGCTGCTATTATTTCTCACATGCGGGAAGAAGTACATGGTGATGTTCCCCTTAAACAAACACAGGATAGTGTGACCAAAGAAATGATAAAAAAACACTTGTTTTCCTTTTTATCAAAATGTACATAAGGTTAGGGAATACCGGGTCACTAGATGTGTCGATCGTGCTATGGTTGAATTGATCTACCCATGATTTCTTGCAACACATGGTCAATACCCAAACAATGACTAGATTCCATTATATTTTGTTCAACAATTATATGTTGAGGTCCATTTGGGCCTCAAAGTTCACTACCTGGATATTCCACCATATGTTGGTCAGGGGCGTGGCAGGATTGCCAATAAGCCCACCTATCATCGAGCAAATAGACCAACCCCAGTGTTTAGGGAATTGGTTGGTGAGAGGTCTCATGCTCTCATCCCAACTCTAGCCCCCATAGTAGATGAGGTTGTCGTTGCTTCCCAAAAGGAAGCAATTGACACTGTAGGTGACATTGCGGTTGCCACCACTAGGATAGCTGATGATTGTGTAGATCAGTATTTGATGTCCAAACATTCCTAATCCACACTATTTTTAGCATAGTGGACCACCATGGATCCTTTTATAGCAGCCGACATCCCTACTCCTACACAACTTGATGTAGTTATAGGAGATATGGCATGTAGGACTCTGCATTGTTTGGCTAAGGACTTGTTGGAGGCATATGCCTACATTGCATAAGACTATGGGATCAGTATAGAGCATGTCAAAGATCATGTGGCACACGAATTCCGTTTAGCTCCAGGATCCCATCACTCTCAGCCGAGTACTAGTGCGCATCAGGGTCTACCTACAGTTCATTCGGTAGCTGCACAGACTATGGGTTTTACTGATATGTTGATTGGTTCTGGTTCATCATCGTTGATGCCATCTCACCATCATATTCCTCTACATTCATCATTTCTGGCACGACATGGGATAGATTGGATGGATGCAGATGTTTATTTGTCGCTTGACCGTTTGGTGGATATGGTGGAGGCGATTGTTTCAGAGGACTTAGGTCATCCGATATCAGATGATGTGCATGTATGTGTGCATGTGCATGTTTCAATTATTTTTAAGTTTTGTTTTAACTAGATATTCATGTAAGTTGATATATATGCATATATATTGTTACAGGTGGACATACCTCATGTCACTCCTAGCCTTGGTCCATATTGCGTACATGATCGACATGACTTTGTGGATGAATCTGCTGCTAGTGGACATGTGAGTTTTAAATTTTTATATATACACATGTATATTTACATGCAATATTTATGTATGCATAGATCTAGATAGATATTTAAAAATACAAGTTCATTTAAAAATAACTTTCATAAAAATTATTTAATAAATTATATGTATTTAACACATTCTGTACACAATTTTATTTGCAGGGCTCAGCACATCTATCAAAGCAGGATAGTTTGCATTCATATGGTCATTCGACTAGGAGTCGACATTCATATTAGGCCCTGCACACTAGATTTATGATCTTTACTACATGTATTTTCTTATATGATGATCTTTAGTATTCGAGATTTGATGATCTCTAACTTACATTTGCTTATATGATAGACATACATTTGCTTATTTGTTGATCTTTAGTATTCGACATTTGATGATCTCTAATTTACATTAATTTTCTTATATGATATGTACATATGTACATACATTTTCTTATATGGTATATACATACATTTGCCTCTTTGCTTATAACATGTGTTATGTTTATACATTGAATCTCTTTACATGTATGTACATGTGTTTTCTTATGGTTACATGTTTACACATGATATATGTATGCATTTCCTTTAAATATTCAATATGCATACATGTTTGTTTATTTGATGATATCTTACAACTTACATTTCCTTATATTCAATATACATTTGACCTCTAATACAATTTTAGGAAATCAATGCCACTTTATAATTAAGTTCATTCATGTTGATCACAATAAATATATTTTTTAAATGACTTAAGCAGCATGAACCATTGAGTTGAGAACAAAATATAATATTTTTTACAAGTAACTTGAAATTCAATTCAAATTATACCTCTATTATACATTTTTGACACTTTAACAAAATTCTAAAATTACTAGATATGTTGTGCATACCTATGCATTAAATAACAACAAACTCCACAATGAAATAACTTGTTTGTTTACTACTTGATTCATTTAAACTAGGATCTAGTTATTCCATGTACACTAGAATAATTTTTTTCCCATCTCATATGCATATAAATAGAAGCTTATTTTTCATTATTTGGATATCAAATTGCAAGATTAATTCTCATTTATATCACTTGGAGCACAGATTTTGGAGAAGAGGTTTTTGCACATTTATCAAGGAGGCAAATATTGGAGAGACAACTTTTCATTTTTATCAATCAAGGAAAAATTTGGAGGAGAATTTAACTAAGTTGGTAGAGGACTTGTTTTGAGTCATCTTTAAGTTGAAGAAGAAAATGGGACAACAAAGAAAAAGAAAAAATGTGTCTCAACGAAAATTGTCAAAAGAAGAACAAAAAAGGTGTGAACAAAACTTGGAAAATTATCATAGAAAGAAACAAGGTACATGCTTGTTTCTTCTCTCTCTCTCTCTCTCAAGTGTGTGTTTAGGACTTTTATTAACACCTCAATTTTTTTTGCTTATAAATATATTTCCAATAGTCATCTTGCATAGACATTCCCTAAATTCTTTATCATCAATTTCCAATTGCTTTTGTTCCATAGAATTCTTAAGTTCAAGAATATTTGATTTGATTTGTTTCAACTCTACTTAGATAACTCATAGTCTCTCACTTTCTTTGCTTGCATGTAAATTCAAACAACAAGCATGAATTTTTCAAGTTGGAGTCGAGCCAAATCTAGATATTGGATCAAACGAATCCGCTGAAGAACACATGGACCTTGAAGTTAGGGAGGAGACCCAAGTTCAAACAATGCTTGTTGGAGAGGGGTCAAGATCAATTACTTCTACTGGTATGGATGAACATATAAAACTAGCAAAAACTACTCTCACTTATAGCATCATGTCTTATCACTTTGTTTTCCTGCATACATAAACTTCACTTATGTAACATCATCTCTCACTTTTGTTTGCAAAATATTTTGTGACATGTAGGAAGGGCTCAACAAGTAGGAAGTTCTCATGCTCAAGTCGAGGAAAATCTAGACATTGGATCGAATGAATCCGCTCAAGAACACATGGTCCTTGAAGATAGGGAGGAGGCACAAGTTCAAACAATGCATGTTGGAGAGGGGTCGGGATCACTTCCTCCTACTGGTATGGAAGAGCATATAAAACTAGCTGAAAAGGTGAGGAAACAAATTTCTCATAGAAATTTAGATCATTTACTTGAAATGGATATGGAGAAACTGAAATGTTATGCCAACCAGCCTTATAATAAGAGAAAGAGGTCAATGACTAAATATGTAAATGGAATAATCAATCATCATTTCAATCATCTTGATACACTTGAAAAAACCCAATTGTTATCATGTTTACTTCTTCGTGATGAGCTCAAAGAGTCATTACAATTGTTGGGTGTACATTTGGCATCAAATAAGAAGAAACACATGGGATTACAAAAGGATATTGTTCAAAATGTTAAAAGGGTTTAGATTCCATTGGGAAAGGATCTTGATTGGTGGATAAGGCCACTACAAGAAGAGTGATGTTGACATCTATTGTACATCAAGATATAGCAAGAAAAAGAAAAATGACTACACTTGCAACTGAAATTGGTTATAGTAGAACCACATTAATAAAATATGAGAAAAAGAGAAAGCTTTTGGATGAGAGTTTAGAAGGAAATTGGGCAATTATGTGTAGAGCTCCCCATTCTGACAGGATTGAAGATATTGTTAGGAACTTGGTCTCAGGTTTTTGGCATGATCAAACTCGTCCATCATCAAATACTAGAGATGTTATGAGACACAGGATTGGACCTAGTATTTATGAAAATCATATCAAACATTGGCTAGACATAACACAATTTGATATGTATATGAACTTTTGTAATGCATATCCTCATATAAAGATTGGGCAAACAATGTTTCAAAGGTTAAAGCCATATTATGTGAAGATAAACAAGTTTTTTGATACTTGTTGTTTCTGTTATCATATTGAATTTGATCTCTACTATCAGGTGTTTCGAAAGATGAGAGAAGAAAGATGTGGGTTTCAAAATGCACCTCCTAAACAGGAAAGTTTGTTCATAAAGTCTATATTATGTGATCATGAAAATGGACCTCAAATAAACCGCATAAAAGGAATTTGTGAGACATGTGGAAATTTGGCTAAATTTCCTTCAAGAATTGAGGATACCGACCTAACAAAGACAGTAAATTGCAAGAGGTAAGTACTATTTTTAGAGAGTTTATTTGTTTCAATTTCTCATAGATTTTTATTTGGATTCTCTTTGATGTAATCTTTCATTGATTGTGTGGTTTATTAGTTATTCA
>VDFB02322549.1:46483-72893 GCA_007258455.2 Sequoia sempervirens
ATGGAAAAGGAGTGCAATCGACCCAAAAATTTTGAAAAAAATATTTTTAGAATCTATAGACAAAATGTGACGAGACTCTAGTTTGCATCATCTTCAAATTCCTCACGGTTTAACTGCTATAGGTGCTCAAATGTGAAGATTTAGTTAAAAAAAAATTCAATGTCCAGTTTGGCCAAAAATTATAAACCACTATTGTGGGATCACCCAATAGCTATTGTTTTAGTCAGAATGGATTCAATCTCTCTGTTGGTTACCTCAACTTGGCCATTAGTTTGTGGGTGATAAGGATTAGACTTCCTCTTCCTTATGTTGTACTCATTAACTAGTGTTGCAACAAGGGTTGATGTGAATTGTGCCCCTTGATCAGTCACTATTTCTCTTGGGACTCCATATCTTGTGAAAATATCTTCATAAAGAAATTATGCAACCTTGTTATTTCTTGCATGCTTCATAGTCTTAACCTCTACCCATTTTGTCACATAATCAGTGCATACTAATATATAAGACTTACCATTTGATGGAGGGTCAATAGGTCCCACAAAATCCAATCCCCACTTGTCAAAGGGAGTGATTACTACCTGAGGGCACAATGGCATCTCATCAGACTTGGTTGGATTGCCCATTCTTTGACATCTATCACATTTTCTGGTATACCTTCCTGCATCCTTGTGGAGTGTTGGCCAGTAATATCCTGTGTTCAAAACCTTCATTGTTGTCCTCTTGGCCACAAGTGTCCTCCACATGGTTCATTGTGGCATGCATGCAAAATGTCATATGTCTCATCTTCTCTCACAAACCTCCTCATGACATGGTTAGGTCCAGTATAAAACAAACATCCAACAATCCAAGAGAAAGGAAAAGATTTTTCAATGAGTGTCCTTTTCTCTTTTGGAGAGAAGTGAGACGAAACTCTACCTGTGACCAAGTAATTGGCTATGTCAGCATACCAGGGTGTTTTTACACTGAGGGAGAATAGATGCTCATCAGGGAAATATTCATCTATGGGCTGATTATCTTCTGATGTAGTTAGCCTTGAAATAAAATCTACAACAACATTGGCCCTCCCTGGCTTATCCACAATGGTTATATCAAAATCTTGCATCAACAATAACCATCTTGCCAATCTACCTGTGATCAAAGGTTTATTCATGAGATATCTAATGGATACATGATCAGTGTGCACAAAGATTTGGTAACCTGTTATGTAATGTCTGAATTTGTTCAATGCATAGATTACTGCTAGCATTTCTTTTTCTGCCACTGTATAATTGAATTCAGCTCCTTGTAGATTTTTGTTGACAAAGTAAATGGCATTTTCAACAACTCCTTTTTTTTGTCCTAAGACTACTCCTATGGCATAATCTAATGCATTAGTGTGGATGTGGAAAGGAAGCTCATAATTAGGCCCTTTGAGTATAGGAGCATGATTCAAAGCTATCTTCAAGTCATAAAATTCCTTGTCACAGGCTTCAGTCCACTGAAATTCAATATCTTTAGTGAGAAGAGTGTACAATGGTGCTGCTACCTTGCTAAAATCCTTGATAAAATGTCTATAGTATCATGCATGACCCAAAAAAATCCTAACATCTTTTTGTTTTGCAAGTGTGGAAAGATTTGTGATTACCTCAATTTTTGTAGGATCTACTTGAATTCCCTTATGGGAGATGTAGTGGCCAAGAACTACACCTTCCTACATCATCACGAAGCACTTTTCACTATTTAAGGACAAGTTTTGATCTTCACATCTCTCCAAGACCCTTCTAATATTTTCCAATGCTTGATTAAAATCAACACCATAAGTGGTAAAGTCATCCATATAAATTCCCATGCAATCATGAGAAATGTCTGAGAAGATGCTAATGACTGGCCTCTAAAAAGTTGCAGGTGCATTGCATAAGCCAAATGAGAGCACCAAATAGGCATATGTCCCCCATGGACAGGTAAATGTAGTCTTCTCCTAGTCCTCTGGTGCAATTTGGATTTGGTTGTAGCCGTTGAACCCATCTAGAAAAGAAAAGTATTGCTTTCCTACAAGTGTGTCCAAAACTTGATCAATGAAGGGTAAAGGAAAGTGGTCCTTCTTGGTGGCAACATTAAGTTCTCTATAGTCAACACAAACTTTCCATTTCCCTCCCTTCTTGGTCACAATCACTAATGGAGACACCCACTAACTATCTAAAATGGGGTAGATAAATCCCGCATCTAGTAATTTCTGCATTCTCCTTTCACAATCTCTCTCAGTGTAGGGTTAATTCTTCTCTATGGTTGTCTTACTAGGGTGCAATCATCTCTGATGTAAATTTTTTGTGTACAAATTTTAGGATCCAATCCCTTCATATCATGATAATCCCATGCAAATGCATGATAATGGGTCCTTAATAGGTTTGTTAATAAAAATTGTTGTTCTTCATTCAATTTACTATTAACATTCAAATATTTTCCTTCAGACACCTGTACTTGTGTAGTTAATTCTATCATGGTTGCTTCATTAACACTTGGTACCTTTAGTTCATATGGCAGCAATGTATGGAACATACCTATTGCTACAAGAAGTCTGTCTGTAAGAACGGTGGTTGTAGGAAGTCTATCAGTGGTTGCAAGAAGAACATTTGTAGGAAGAGTGGTTGCAGGAAGAGCAGGCAAAAGTGTCTTTATTGGAGTAGCAGAATGAGAAGATGATGCTTCCTCTACTTCACAATGGTTCTGAATGATGTTAGCCAATACTTCATCCTCATCTTGGAGTTGTATGAAAGAGCTTCTACTTAGCATCATAAGCTACGCCACAGAGTTAACTTCCTTGGCCTCTTCAGCAACATGTGGCCATACGGGATTATCTTCATCATGAGATGGCTAAGCAGGCGGATAAAGAACAAATTTTTTATTGCTCCTCCCATCTAAAATGGTCATGTCACCTGACCAACATCCAATGTATGCATTTGTAGTTGCTAACCATGGTCTTCCAAGATAATGGGATATCCGCCTAGTGTGGCTTTAGGAGAGAGAATCATAAAGTCTGTTGGGTACTCCCAAGAGTCTAGAACTACCACAAGATCCTCCACTACACCATCAGGGTTCACAATAGAGCTGTCAGCAAGTTGTAGGATAGTAGGAGTGGACCTCATGCTTGCGATATTTAGTTGTTGTAGGATGTCTTTGGTCATTACATTTATTGTTGCCCCTAAATCAATTAGAGCATTCTTTACTTGGACCCTGTTTATGACAACTGCTACCACAGGACTACCTGGGTCATTATACTTGGGAATAGTCACTTTTCCCAGTATGATGTTAGCTAGTTGTCCCACCACATGAACTGTAGTTGGGTCTTTCTTTTCCTACCTGGCTTCTTGAGGTAGGCTTCCTTGATTGCTTTGTTGTAGATTGGAACATCCTTTATGGCCTAAAATAGAGGTATTTGGACACATATATGCTTCAGCTAATCCAAGATATCAAAATTTGTATCCTCCTTTTCTTCCTTCTTGGAAACTTCCAATCTCTAAGGAAATGGTGGCTCTTGTTTAGTCTACTTGACTTGGACTAGTTCAGGATTTTTAGGTACACTAGGCTAAATGGGATCATTCAGAGGTTCCTCTTCCTCTTCCACATGGAGCTTAGTGATAATGGGCTTGGAAGAGGTTGGTAGAGTAGTATCTGAACACAAGTGGATATCACTTACACTCACAAAATATGTAGGGAATTGATTTGAATCAACATAGTATGTAGGTTGTTGTTGTCGTTTGTTATTTGGATTCGGTGTGGGCTAAGTTGGTAGTTGAGTAGGTTTAGGTGCATTTGAACTGGGATTAGCAGGTGGAGGCATTATAGCAGGCTCCTGAGGCTGAGAAGGTGGTTGCATGTAACTAGTTGTCTGAGTAGGCCATTGTTGCCCTCCTCTCCATTGATTTGTTTGCTGCCAATTTCCTGGAGGTGATGAGCCTTAAATATGCTCATAGTTTGAAACTTTTGATACTCTTACTTTTGTTATTAATAGTTGTTTAAACCTGTTGATTAAATACTTTTTGGGTAGTATCCTGTAGCAATGAATTCCATATTCCTGCAGCTTGACAACTTTATTAATTACCTTTTTGAACTTCTGCATGGCTGATGTATGCTTATGATTTTGGATAATGGAATAGGATTAACGTGTGATTAATGAATGGATGTCGTGTCACTTGTGTGTATGCTTTCCTTCACCTCTGTCACTTATTGCAGGTTGTTAGAGGGAGCAGGAGCTGATCAAGTGCAAGAATCTCGACTCTGTTGAAGAAGTTGTTCCAGTAATAACTCTTTGACCGAATCTTTGGGAAGATGCTTAAACGGTCCTTTGATCTAGGGAGTGTGTAATGCTATATTTTCTTTGGGTCGCGTCGAGCAGATAGACTTTCGTTTATGAATATCTGTTCCGCGGATTCAGAATGTATTTATGATCACAACTTCCTCTGTTAGTTAGTTAGTTTCCTTTTTCATTTAAATAAACGTTCCTCCTGCGTGAGTGAATGATGATGAAATAGTATGTGTTAAAATTAAGTTGATAAGCAATAGAGTTATGTGTTAAGTTTAATTTTCAAATAGAGTAATCAATGTATCCTGGTTCTGAGTATGAATAAAATTCGATGAAGCTTTGAGTCAACTTCTTGTGTAATCTAGTTGATGCTTGCTAAGGGGGACCACTTAGTAAGTATTCTGTAGCAAGTTGTTGTAATTAACTGTTCATTTCATGTTGATTACTAGTTAGAATCTATTTATGTAGATTTCCACACAAACTCAGCTTTGTATTGTTCTTGCAGCATTGGGAATCCATCCCTGTGACTGTCCCCGTAGCATAAGGCCAGTTCACAGTTTGTCCTTTAATAATAACTGTTATGATTTCTGTTTTAGCCGAAGTTGTGTTTAAGTTAAAAAAATTTACATTGTATTACTTTTAAGCATTTGTTTTCTATAGATGGTGACTGGAAACTAGTTCTTAGTGCACATATCGTGCTGCTCCATTTCAAGTATACGTTCCCTGGTTTGATAAAGTAAATGAACGACAATGAGAAGATGTTAGTCGCCTGTTGGAATGTCCAATTCCCAGGTTTAGTTCTGCTGTGACTTTTATATCCTTTTGCGGGCGTGACCATTTTTGGTGCCGTTGCCGGGGATGGTGTCAATCTAAGAACCTGCTATAGTCACTGTTAGCAGTAGTTTAGTCAACTATTTAAGTATTTTCAAGTTCTTTTCAAATACCATTTATTCTATTGCATGCATAGAAGAAGAAGAGACGCACTGGGAAGGTTCCTCCCTGAAAACCTGTTTGTTGAATTACCATTTAACCTAGCTGACGAAGAACCTAAGGAAAATCCATTTGCTCTAATATTCCAGCAAGAAAATATGGAAAATAATCCACCTAATCCACCTCTTGCTTTTGAGTTTCCCATTGTTCCCCAGTGAGATACTGACAACCTTAAAAATATTCCTTCTTCATTACTTCCCAAGTTCTACAGCCTAGTTACGGAGGACCCAAAAACTTTTCTGTTTGAGTTTGATATCCTCTGTCGCAGTTATGACTACACTTCAGATGCTCACAAGCTAAAGTTGTTTCCTTCCACCCTGAAGGAAGGAGCTCTTAGATGGTTCATGAGTTTGGGGAGAGGTGTTGTTGATAGTTGGGCAGCCATGCAAACAAAGTTTCTTGACAAATATAAGGAATATTGTAAGAGTGGCAGTAAGGGAGACGATATATTCAGAATTCAATAGAAGGAGGATGAAAGTTTGGAGGATTACATCTCAAGATTCTTGTTTTCCCTGAAAAATAATTCAAACCATACTCTCAACGAAGAATCTCAGAAACTGCTTTTTCTAAGGGGAATCAATGATACATGTATAGATGCCCTGGACCTGATGGGAGGAGGTGATATAACCCAACTGCCTTGGGATGATATCAAGAAAATATGTCTCAATTACTCTCGAGCAAATGTGAAGAAGGGTAGAGGTCATCAAGCTACAGTGGGCAAGTCTTTTCTAGTGGAGTTTCCCGGATGGAGATAACAAATTTGATGTCTGATTTCAAGCAGGATATCATTAACAATATGGCTACACAACTGGACACTATGCAAGCTCGGAAGAAACATGAGGAAGCTGAAGCAGTCTTGGCTGAGTTCTATCCACATTGCAGACAGAAGAAACCTGACTGCAGATGCAAGATGGTGGCTAATCTGGAAGCTAAGCAATTACCTACTGACTTTAAGCCAGTAGAAGGAAGGTGATGATGATCAAGTGTTCTTTGTTGCACAAAGGAGACCATGGGCTCAAAGACAAAGTATGCCTCAAGACCTTTTGACTTTTGGTAATCCTTATTCTAGCTATAATAACCAATGGCAACCTACATATGGACCACCACCACCTTGGAATACATCTCAACCAAATTGGCCTAATTTTCAGACCCCTCAATGGCAATCTCCTCAAGGAGGTTGGCAGCAGCCACAAGGACAATGGACCCCACCCCAAGGTAATTGGCAGTAGAATCCTCAATGGAGAGGTTCTCAGCAATGGTAGAACCAGTCCCCTGGGTTCCTACAGCTTCCAAAACCACAACCTCAGGCCCTAATGCCACCTCCTGCAGCAACTGCCACAAATACTGGCCCTCCAAAACAAATGC
Source organism: Sequoia sempervirens (assembly GCA_007258455.2). Taxonomy (NCBI): domain Eukaryota; kingdom Viridiplantae; phylum Streptophyta; class Pinopsida; order Cupressales; family Cupressaceae; genus Sequoia; species Sequoia sempervirens. Next base: position 53,118 of record VDFB02322549.1, read on the forward strand.
CTATGCCTGCTCAGCCGTTGCCAAATCCCAATAATAAGCAACAGCAGCAGCCCATGTCTTTTGCTGAAGCTAACCAATATCCAGCTTATTCCTTAAACATTCATGATATCCATTTGAGGTCTGGAACCACTCTTCCTGCTCCACAACCGCCTCTAATTACTGAGATGCCAGATTCTCCCCCTGAAGAACCTATTGCACCTACTGTTCCTACTGAGCATATGCCTATAACTGATGCGGTTTCTAAAGAGCCTATTTTGCAAAGTCAAGACAAACCACCTTTCCCTCAGAGGTTACAAAGTACCGCATCTAAATCTTTGGAAGAACCCACTTTTGACATTCTGAATCAGCTAAAGAATGTGCAAATTCAAATTCCTTTATTTCAGGCCATTAAAGATGTTCCAATTTATGGAAAAGCCATTAAGGAGGCATGTTTGAAGAAACCTGGATGGAGGAAAAAGGATCCCCAAACAATTCATGTCTTAGGGAAATTGGCTGATATAATGTTGGGAAATGTAGTCATTCCAAAGTACATTGACCCTGGCAGTCCTGTAGTGCAAATACATATAAATGGCCAAATTGTAAAAAATGTTTTGATTGACCTTGGTGCTGCCATCAATGTCATGACTAAGCATACTATGGACTACTTGAACATTCTAAATATTTGGTCTACACCTACAGTTCTACAGCTTGCTAATAGCTCCACTATCACACTTGATGGAATGGTGGAAGATGTAATTGTCACTCTTGAATCTTGGGAGTATCCAGCTGATTTTACGATATTATCTATTAAGGCAACTTTAGGAGGATACCCTATTATCCTAGGTTGACCATGGTTAGCAACCGCTAATGCTTTTATAGGATGTCATTATGGAGATATGACTATTTTTGATGGACAGTCCACAAAAAAATTGGCTTTGTATCCGCCTGCTAGACCTCAACCAGATTTGTCCCAACCTGTTTGGCCAGATGTGGGGGAAGAAACTGAAGAAGCCAATTCGTTGGTTCAATTAATGATGCTTCAAACTGATCCATTCTCACAACTTCAGAATGAGGATGCCTTGCTTTTTCAAATTCTGCAGTCTAACTCTGACACGGGTAGTTCATCTAATCCAAATAGTAGTCATCTACAATGTTTCCTGCAGCAACTAAATTCTGTGAGTTTGCTGCCTAAATTTCCTGCAATTTTTCATAACTTGCTTCCATAAGAGGTACAAACATCACCTGTAGATTCTATGAGTGATCTTACTAAACAAATAGAATTGTCTCCAGGTCACTGTTTGAATATCAATAGCAAGCTATCACAATCTCAACAGGTTGTCCTATTCAAAATGCTACAAGATTAGCATAAAGCTTTTGCATGGGAATATGGGGACATGCAAGGAATAGATCCTCAAATTTGTACTCATAGGATCTATATCAAAGAAGACTGTTTACCAGTTAGGCAGCCTCAAAGAAGAATAAATCTAGCACTCAGAGAAATAGTTAAGAATGAGCTTCAAAAGTTGCTTGATGCTGGTTTTATTTATCCAATTTCTGACAGTCAGTGGGTCTCTCCGTTAGTTATTGTCCCTAAGAAAGGTGGAAAATGGAGAGTGTGTGTAGATTACAGAGAGTTGAACATTGCCACTAAAAAATATCACTTTCCACTACCCTTTGTAGACCAAGTGCTAGACTCATTGTCTGGTAAAAGATATTTTTCCTTCTTGGATGGCTACAGTGGGTACAACCAGATAAAAATTGCCCCTAAAGATCAAGATAAGACCACTTTTACCTGTCCATGGGGGACATTTGCTTACTCAGTCTTTCCTTTTGGTCTATGCAATGCACCAGCAACATTTTAGAGAGCAGTAATTAGTATTTTTACTGATATATCTCATGACTGTATGGAAATTTATATGGATGACTTCACTACCTATGGGGTTACATTTGAAGAAGCACTGGTGAATTTAGAAAAATTATTGGAAAGGTGCAGAAAGCAAAATTTGTCTCTGAATAGTGAAAAGTGCTTTATGATGATGCAAGAAGGTATTGTTCTAGGCCATCATCTTTCCAAGGATGGAATTCAGGTTGACCCTGCTAAAATTGAAGTTATTCTGAATTTACAAACTCCTGCAAAACAAAAGGATTTCAAAAGCTTCCTTGGCCATGCAGGGTATTATAGAAGGTTTATAAAATATTTCAGCAAAATTGTCGGTCCACTATATGCCTTATTAACTAAGGATTCTGAATTCAATTGGACAGAGGCCTGTGAAAAATATTTCCTGCAGCTAAAGGACTTGCTTACTAAAGCCCCTATTCTTCAAGGTCCAAAATGGACTCTGCCTTTTTACATACATGCAGATGCTTTTGATTTTGGCATAGGAGCAGTATTAAGTCAAAAAGAAAATTCAATTGAGCATGCTATCTATTTTATCAGCAAAAACCTTCAAGGTCCTGAGCTCAACTACACTATTACAGAAAAGGAGTTGCTAGCAGTAGTGTATGCTTTGAATAAATTTAGGCATTATGTCACAGGTTATCAGATATTTGTTCACACCAACCATGCAGCAATCAGGTATCTGATGAATAAGCTTGCCATTTCTGGTAGGTTGGCAAGATGGCTCCTGTTGTTACAAGAATTTGACATTACAATCATTGATAAACCAGGAAGAACAATCTTCTTCCATGTAGCAACAGGATTTCATTCTGCAGCAAGAAGATTTTATCCTACAACAAGAAGAGGGTGTGCTTGAACTGCCTGAAATACCTTATGATAATCCATTGCCCACTAAAGTTTGCACAGATTTAGTTGTGTATAAAAGGACTACTGATTGCATACTTGGAATTTCTGAGAATTAAGAGGATGCCTATGCCATTCCACACTTTATGTTTTCGCCATCTCGCCAAAACTGAAGTCCAGCAAAGTTTATGGGATGAGGAAAAGAAAAAGCTGCAAAGGGAAATTGAAAGGAAAAAGCAAGAAATTCAAGATATGCAGAAGAAAATGGATAAAATGATGAAAATAACTGGACAAATAATGGAGTGTAGGTTACCACCCAAAGCATATGCAATGTGCCTCAAAGAACAGTTTCTTTGGTTCAAATTAATGAGGATCTCAAAAAATTTGGATCCCGATATTGAAACAGCCAAGGAATTCTATGATGCTTATGAAGTGGCCCCTAATTAGTTGAAAAACTCGATGTGTGAACTTTATTTACATGGTTATTTAATTCCTACAGAAACTGAATGGAACCCACTCCTTTATATAGGTGATATCCATCTAAGAGAACTTATGTCTTGGGCTGCAAATGAGGTCAATTATGGGAGACAACTGGAAACATATGAAGAAGCAGAAAGAGATGAACCTATTCTTCTCAAAGCTGAGACTTTAGACCCATGCACAGTTTTAAGAACCTAGTTTAAAGTTACTTATGGATGCAATCACGCTGAGGAAAGAGAGAAAATTTTTGACATCAGAAAACAGGTATACAGTGAGTTCAAAGAGCAGAAATATACATTTTGGAAACTCACTTCTTCCAGGATTGAGACAAGGTGGGAGAGATTGATAGTTGGTATAAGAAAGACAGAGCCTCATAGCCCTTTGAACTTCACAGTAGCACTCAGGAGAACAGAAAGGTACATGCAACTAGGTTTGCAAAGCAGATTTGAATTATGGATGCCACTGACCTTCCAACCCCCAGTTTTAATGTGGCCGCTCTATCCTTACCAAGCCAAGGAAGTCAATGAAGAAATAGAAAACCGTAGATTTGAAAGATGGGAGTTTACTAGAGGTTTTTACTTCAAGTTTGGAACTTCGCTGCAGGGTCATGTTGCTCCAACAAATTTTAGGGAAATAACAAGGAAAGTCAATGCTGGAGGACTAGCATTACGATAAGTAGGGGGTAGAATGATGAGCCTTAAATATGCTCATAGTTTGAAACTTTTGATACTCTTACTTTTTTTATTAATAGTTGTTTAAACCTGTTGATTAAAGAATTTTCGGGTAGTATCCTGTAGCAACGAATTCCATATTCCTGCAGCTTGACAACTTTATTAATTACCTTTTTGACCTTCCGCATGGCTGATGTATGCTTATGATTTTGGATAATGGAATAGGATTAACGTGTGATTAATGAATGGATGTCGTGTCACTTGTGTGTATGCTTTCCTTTGCCTCTGTCACTTATTGCAGGTTGTTGGAGGGAGCTGGAGCTGATCAAGTGCAAGAATCTTGACTCTGTTGAAGAAGTTGTTCCAGTAATAACTCTTTGACCGAATCTTTGGGAAGATGCTTAAACGGTCCTTTGATCTAGGGAGTGTGTAATGCTATATTTTCTCTGGGTCGTGTCGAGCAGATAGAATTTCATTTATGAATATCTGTTACGCGGATTCAAAATGTATTTATGATCACGACTTCCTCTGTTAGTTAGTTAGTTTCCTTTTTCATTTAAATAAACGTTCCTCCTGCATGAGTGAATGATGATGAAACAGTATGTGTTAAAATTAAGTTGAATAAGCAATAGAGTTTTGTGTTAAGTTTAATTTTCAAATAGAGTAATCGATGTATCCTGGTTTTGAGTATGAATAAAATTCGATGAAGCTTTGAGTCAACTTCTTGTGTAATCTAGTTGATGCTTGCTAAGGGGGCCCACTTAGTAAGTATTTTGTAGCAAGTTGTTGTAATTAACTGTTCATTTCATGTTGATTACTAGTTAGAATCTATTTATGTAGATTTCCACGCAAACTCAGCTTTGTATTATTCCTGCAGCATTGGGAATCCATCCCTGTGACTGTCCCTACAGCATAAGGCCAGTTCATAGTTTGTCCTTTAATAATAGCTGTTATGATTTCTATTTTAGCCGAAGTTGTGTTTAAGTTAAAAAGCTTTACGTTGCATTAATTTTAAGCATTTTTTTTCTATAGATGGTGACTGGAAACTAGTTCTTAGTGCACATAACGTGCTGCTCCAATTCAAGTATATGTTCCCTAGTTTGATAAAGTAAATGAATGACCATGAGAAGATGTTAGTCGCTTGTTGGAATGTCCAATTCTCAGGTTTAGTTCTGCTGTGACTTTTATATCCTTTTGTGGGCGTGACCAGGAGGTGGTTGCTAATGTCCTTTAAATTGCTGCCAATTCCCCTAAGGTTGCTACCACTGGGGTGGGGAACTCTGATGACTATGCCAAGCATTTGGAAGGTTACTCCAAGGATGTGGTGGATATCCTCCATAACTGGGTGGATATGGGGGCTGCCATTAGTTACTAGAGGAATAGGAATTGAAATATGGCCCAACATAGGATAGTGGATCCGGTGGCATACCTTGTCTTGGACCCTAAGGCTTCCTTTGTGCAACATAGTAGACTTGGTCTTCTTCAATTTGGATTGGCTTGAACTCCAATGGAACTTGCTTGCTTTCAAGATTAGCTACCATCTTACATCTACAGTCCTTCTTCTTTTGTCAGCAGTGAGGGCAATACTCTGTCAACATTGCCTCTTCCTCATCTTGCTTCTTCTTGGCCTGAAGTGTATCTAGCTGAATAGCTATATTATTGATAATGTCTTGCTTGAAGTCTGCCAGCAAATGATTAATTTCCATTCTTGAGATTCCACTGGTAGTTGAATTACCCATGGAAGATTGGTAAGATCTCCCTTTCTTTGAAGCTTCCCTAGAGTATTTCTGACATATTTTCTTGATATCTTCCCAAGGAACTTGGGAAATATCTCCTCCTACCATGAGGTCCAAGGCATCAGTGCAGCTATCATTGATTCCTCTTAGGAAAAGCAACTTATGTGAGTCTTCATTAAGTGTATGGTGTGGAGATTTTTGTAGGAAAAATAGAAACCTTGCAACGTAGTCTTCCAGGCTCCCATCTTCCTTTTGTTGCATCCTAAAAATGTCGCCTCCTCTCATGTCACTTCCTCTGCAATATTCCTTGTATTTCTCAAGGAATTTTGTCTTCATGTCTTCCCAAGTTTCCACAGTATCGCTGCCTAGGCTCATGAACCATCTTAATGTAACCTCTTTCAAAGTGGTAGGAAATAGCTTAAGCCTATGGGGATCAGTAGTATAGTCATAACTCCTGCAGAGTATGTCAAACTCAAATAAAAAGGTATCAGGATCTTTTGTGACAAGTCTATAAAACATTGGGAGTTCTGAGGCAGGAATGTTCTTGATGTTTTCAACTTCATTCTGATGGGAAATGAGGAAAGGAAAATTTGGTTGGTTAGGTCTGTTCCTATTTGCATCACCCGTGTCTGCTTGATGTTGTTCCAAAGCAAAGGGGTTCTCAAGCTGATTTTGATCTTTAGAGGAGGCTTCAGAACTAGTCAGATCAGGATATGCATCAACAAAGGGGTGTGGATCTTCTTCTTCTTCTTCTGGTAAACTCTGATAGTCAACTAGATGGAATGGATTAGGATTGTTAGGATGGAATCTCCCATAAGCATCCCTTCTCCTTCCTCTAAGCATGCAGTATCACTCACTATCAGTCAAGTCACACAAAGAATTGGTAAAGAATAAGGGGGGTCATTGCTTCCTAAATGAGGATATGCTAAGAACAACTTCCAGAAACACTACAACAAGAAAAACTACCAATGACTCTAAAAGACTCCCTAGTTTGACACCATCCCTGGCAACAACGCCAAAAATGTTGGCCTCCTACAATGATCTTAATAACTAAGCCTTTACAGACATGATTCAGAGATTGGACATCTAACTTGAATAGCCATTTCAACCATCATGAAGATGCATTTAACTTGTCAACCTAGGGACATGAACTTGAAATGGGTCAGCACAGTATGTGCACTAGGAACTCAAAGCAGCCATTTTATTCTACAACTAAGGAACACACAATACTGAAAATAAATTGCTTGAAAAGGAATGAAACAAATGTTGAACATCAATCAATGACTATGCTAAGCAGAAATGCATAGCAGGAATGAAAATCTGAGCAACAAACAAGACACTGCTTTGTCTGCTTTGGCTACAGGAGCAGTCATAGAATGAAATTCTAGTGGCTACAGGAATAGTCGGTGTCATATTTCTAACTAAGTACTAAACAACAAGTAATACTAAATTAATTCTAAACTAAGAAGACAGATTACTCACCAATTGGGCCCCCTTTGATAAGTATCCTCTAAAACTAATGAAAACTCAGATGCTCAAACTCAGAACTTTATTTTATTCACTGTGAATCATAAGTACAAAAGAGTAATGTATTTTTATTACTAGAAATTGGAGAGTGCAAGTACAATATCAAATCATGGAACCTCTTGAAGAAGGAGCATCAGATCATTATTTATACTAACAACTAAATGAGGCAATCAACTCCACGACTGGGAGGACACCATTTAGAGAAAACAGAGGAAATGTAGCGATGGCGGTTACATATGCATGGAATCTAGTTAGACATGTAGGTCCAAACACAGATCTAGCACAACAGTAACACCCATGTATGCTCGATCATTAAATTCCACTACAAGATGGTTACGTTTAGTTGCATGAAGAGTCTTCTGTCATCGGCTACCTTTGACTTGGAGCGATTCCTTTGTTGGGCATTATGGTGCATGCCCAACTGGCAGTGTCTTCCTCAACTTGGTGTATTAAATTTGCATGGCAAGGTCAATACGCATAATAACTGCACATCTATAAACAATCTAAGAAACATTCATTAACCACATGCAGAATCAATATAGATAATCCACATATTATGCCAAATGTCATTAAAGCTTGCAGAGATAGGATTAAGTCCAATGTCAATGGTTTGAGGGAAACATTATGAAAATACCAACATTTAACATTAAATTCCATGACATCTATCAACAAATAAACTATAGATTCTACCCAAAAATGGACCAAAAGCTAGGCTCATCAAAAGGTATATCATTTGATTAATCTTTGTGTTTATTGCATGTATTTGTTCTTCATTGATAGAATAGAATTAGTTTGCTTGAATCTAATAGGTTTTTTGTGGTTGATGTTATTGATTCTTGCTTATTTCCCTGATTTATGGTCATACACTTACAACCCATTACTTTTCCTCTTTAAATTTTGAATTAGGTTGCATATGCATAAAAGGTTTTTAATTCAACTAATATTAATGCCTTGTATTCACTACTTCTAGAATCAACATTTGTAGATCTAAATATTGCAAAGTGATTATATTTTTATCCACTAATCCATAAAATTTTACAAAACAAATTCATATAGCATAATCTACTTTTCGTTGATAGAGAAGTTAATGATTGTGGTAGATCAAAAAATATTGTAGAGTTTAATCAACAATCTTCTAATCTACATAAGTCAATAATATTTAGATACATTGAATAATCTTTTAAGGAATCCATAATAGAAATTAACTCTTGAAAATTCATTACTATGGTCCCACCATTAGATACCACACAACATCCCTTTATACACTTCTATATATTAAAACCTTAATAAATCTCTTATAAGGAAAGCTATGGATTCCCTAGAAAATAATCATAATGTGCTAGTTGTTCTCCTTCCTTAGCATTTGACCATATTATTTTAAATTATTAAGCACCAAACTCAATTGTAATTCCTAATATTTGAAAGTGAAATTAAAGTAAACTAGTATGTAAACTTCTTATCTAAACCAAGAAAAACCTCTAGATAGAGCTCACAAAAGAGATTGAAACAAAGTAATAACATTAAAATCAATTTGAAATATTACCATAACTTCCATTGTGATTTTATTTTCTCAAATAACTTTGGGATGTGGATGCTCCTTGCTTGAAGATTACCAATTTTAAAGCATATACATAGAATCAGTGATAATGGATTAGGAATGAAGGATAGAGTGCCTAAATTTATATACTTTTGGGAGAAGGAATGAATGGTCAAGCTTTGATTATGAGATCAAGGGTGGAGAATGGTTGAGAGGAATTCCCCAAGATCAAGGAGAGGATGGAGGGTAAAAATGAGTATTGTTAGATTATGAATGGATATGATGAACTTACTAAATTTAGTAAGTATATGTAAGTATATGTAAGTATGAGGGAAACAATGGAAATGTGCACCTAAGAAGGCTATAATTTTGGGTTCTATTGAGAGAATAAGGGAACCATAAGGAATTTTTTTATTATGCTCCCTTTATTCTTGGAATATGTTGAGAGAATAATGAGACTTAAAGGACAAATGTTCTTAGGTTCCCTTTATTCTTGGAATGTGTCGAGGGAATATAGGCCTAATTAAAAAATAATATTAATTAATTATTTTAGCCACATGTGACATGGATAATAGGTGGAATATGTAATTATTTATTATTTATTGTGGGAGGTAAAAAAGGTGATTGATTAAATAATATGATTATTTAATTAAGTGATGGACTTTAGGTGAAGGGGATTAGACTAGGTGATGGGGAGTAGGCCTAGGGAATATTTTAGGTGTCTAAAATTTTCCCCTCTTTGATACAATGCAACTAAGTGGTTTTGTGTCAAAGAAGAATAAAAAGTAGGATGGGATGAAGTAGAACTCTAGTGGCGAGTTTTCCTCATCGCTTAGGGATGATGATGGAAGTGATGCCCCCTCAAGAGAACTATTGGGTGAACTACAAGCCAGTAGATATATTGAAAAGAAAAGAGTGATAAAAATATGTGTAATAAGGATTAAAAGATGACTTGAGAGAAATCAAGTTAGGATGATGTACATGCCATGAATATAGGGCTAATGATGGATTAAGGATCAAACATGTTGATTGATGTCACTAAGATGATTGAACTTGATTACATGGATGTACATGTTGGATGATGAAATACCACAAGGATGTAATGCAAAAAAATGAGACATGATTGGGATTATGGATAAATTATAAGATAATGATAAAGGATGTAATGGATGAGGAATGCATGTTGTCATAGTAACTTTACATGATGGAAAAACCTTTTATTTTGTTGTAGAACTTAACATTATGCATCATGATATAAGGGATCATGATGACAATGTGTCATGTGTATATGGACTAACATTCAAACAAATAAGTTAAAAATAGAATAGTGATCCAATAGACACATTATTTCTAGGCACTCTATAATATGAATGATGAAGGTGACCAAGATGATGTGAGATATGAAACACTATGAATCGATGTAAAAACAAGAAAATTTTCAAAAATAAAGATGAAAACAAAAAAATAAACAAACACAAACTAACACAAAAAAAGACAAACAAAAACAAGCAAGTAATCAAAAGAATGCAAAAACACGAGTTGGTATCCAATGTAATGTTGAAGACATGGGAGGATGGGATGGATGGATGGGGATGGAGGTTCAATGGGTAGATTCTAAACAAGGATGGAATCATGAATTGACATGATGATAGATGAAGATGAAAAGGTCATGCCTTAGTGGATATATACATGTGTATCATTCCTTAAGAAATGTCAGCAAGGGGTTGCCCTAATTAAGTGTAAAATCAAGGAAAGGGTTTGCAATGGAAATGGAATGAAATTATGGGGAATGAAAATGGATGGATGGATGGGGGCGAGGGGTAGGGGGTGGAGAGATGAGTACGATGGAAAGTGTTGGTAATTTGAGAAATCTAAGGAGCATAATATGATTAGGTATTGTATGTAGAGGGGATAGCGAAAATATATGAAATGCGATGGATGGGTAAAGGAATTGAGCGATAAATATGAGGTAAGGGATATACTGGGATGAATAAAATGTAATGGTGGGAATAATATGGAAGGGAAAATTCTCATAGAGTAGAGTGGTTTCTTGTTACACATGAAGCTTGTTTACCAATTTTCCATCATGGTACTTGCCCAAGGTGACACAAAGAGTGTTATGTACCACCACCTAGTTCATGCTTTGACCAAGAATGACAAGCCATGAAGAATTCTCTTAAAGGAATTCAAGGAGGACCTTATAAAAAATCTTATACCTTTGAGGAATTGTGCCCCTCTCCTTTTGATCAATCAATATCACAAATACATTTCCCTACATCTTTTGAAATTCCTAAATATGACAAGTACAAAGGGAAGAGAAATATTAGGGAAAATTTCAAATAATTATTTACAAATAGTCAAGAAGTGGCACATGAAGATACATACTTACTACACCTATTCCCTTGTAGCTTAAGTGGTCAAGGAGTTGAATGGTTCTTGCACCCCTTACATCCTTTGGAGACTTAGTCAAAAAAACAATCAAACATTTCTCCTATAACATAGAACATGAGCTTACCATGATAGGCTTGTGTAACACTAAACAAAAATTGGGGGAAAGCTTCTCATCATTCCTTTAATGTTGGAGAGCTTTAGCTAGTAGGTTCTCATGGCCAATACTGAAAAAATATTGAGATAAAAAAATTCAATCCTTAGAAAAGTAAAAAAATTAGGGGCACAACTACCTTCCAGTTATTACCTCTCTAATCTTAATTGTTCATCTTGATCCTATCCTTGAATTCGTTCATCCCACGCATGGCCATATTGATCCTCATGTAGACCCTATCACTCCTACTAAAGGAAACAACCCCTATCCATTAGAGGAAATCCCTTATATCAAGGGTTTGTACCACCTAAAGTGTCCACTTCCATTCCTAATGAGGTTTAAAATCTCATTTCCACTAATCAAACTAGACATACACAATAACATCCCACTTGGAACATAAACCATAACTACCCATATAAACCCTATATCTCCATCTCCTTTCCTAAGCCAAAAATCTCCAATATCACTACTTACACAGTGGTCATACAAAATTCACCCAAGGTCAACATCAATTCCAAGAGTCATCACAACCACCCTCAAAACCCCATCTCAATTAAGGTCTATAACATACAACATCATCCATACACCTTTCCACCAATCATCGCCAAAATGTAATGCCTAAGATTTGGATGTGAAATTAAAAAAGAGTATGTAAACTTCCTATCCAAACCAAGCAAAACCTCTAGATAGAGCTCACAAAAGAGACCAAAACAAAGCAATAACATTAAAATAAACTTGAAATATTACCATAACCTCCATTGTGATTTGATTTTCTCCATTGAGTTTGGGAAGTGGATGCTCATTCTGACTTGAGGAGTGTTGGATGGAGGTTCTTGTGAAAGGTATGATGTATGTGAAGGTGTTTGGATAGTAGTCATGGTGATAGTGTTGTTATGTGGATTGTTGTTTTAGTATAATGGATTGGTGATTTGTAAAGTGTATGGTGGAAATTGAGTGTTTATCGAAGGTATATATACTTGGGTTGAATTTTTTGGTGTGATTGATTGCAAAATGATGGTGGAAATTAAAATATAGACATGGAAAATATACCGACATACTTGATCCCGATTACTAACACCATTTCGTCCTGAATCACCTTCTCAGCTTATCATCACTCTTCATCCCTTAATTAAATAAATAATCATTTATCTAATTAATTCATTCTCTCTTGTTAATTAAATCAATCAATTTGATCTAATTAACCCTAAGTCTCTATTTAATTAAATAATTTAATTTATTTGATTAAATCCCTAAAGTCACCCTATTAAATTAAATAAATTAAACCTTGTTTAATTTAATCTAACATCATCCCCTTTAGTTAAATAAATCAAATCCTTTATTTAATTAAATCTAAATCACATTCTTCTCATCCTTTGATTTAAATCAACCCATAAATCTAAATCAAATAGTCACATCATCTAATCCTTCATTAAATTAATTAAACCTTGTTTAATTTAATCCTAATATCAAAATTTATCTAGATTTTTCCACTTGCACATGAAAATATATTTAATGGATTTATTAAATCCCTATTTTCTTTCAACTTGGAATCTTTAGAGGAATATTCTTCCAAATTTGAAATCCCTCCAAGTGGATTTGTCCTTCCAACAAGACATTAATTCCTTCTTACATGTCCTTGTGCATTGAGCCAAGTGGCATTTAAGTCATTCTTTTTTCCCTCTTACATGTCATTTCACTATTTTCAAATTCCACCTAATTGCATCTATGGGCACATTCATCAAAATGTGCACATCCTTTTCCCATTCACATCTTGACAAGTGGTGCTTGCCCATTGATTGAAGATTAGTCCCACATTGCTTCATTTTGGGCATTTTTCCATCTTGTCTTTCTATAAATAAGAGGTTTCTCTCCTCATTTTGACCATCCACAATTTGAGCAAGTTTACTATACTCAATTTCATCCTCAAGCATATCTATTTTCATCAATTTTATCAAGGTCTTAGCTAGGTTATGCAGATTTTTCATCACAGAGCTCAAGTGAATCTTCAAAAAAGTGGATCAACCTTCATCACTCATCAATATTGCATCATAGGAGTTGGGAAAGGGCCAATTTTCACATCAAATTGGTACCAATTCCCCCATGGGATCAAGAGTTTGCATGCTTAAGTAGGATTTCATTGCTTTTTCATTATGTTCTTCATTCTTATTTCCTATTTTGAGCATTGTTAATGGATTTTATGGGGAATCTTGATTCTTTCTTGCATTGGATCTAATGATGTGTTTATTTCTTATGTTTTGCAGGTATTAAGATTGGGGTTCTACATTTTGCGCTAGAAGGAGGGAAAATCTCAAGTTTAAATCACGTTTTTTAACAAAATTTTATGCTTTTTCTCTATTTGTGTCTATAGGAAACTGTGCCACTATCAGTCTAGTGGCACCGTACAACACCGCTATTTGTCCAACAGCACCATACAACACCGCTTCAAACTTAAAACCGCACCGCTTTGTCTCTCTCGCCCAGAATTCAAATCTTCTAACTTTGTCGTTGGGTCATTTTACGGGCGCTGGAATTTTCAAACTTCAAACAGCACCGCTGGGTGAAACTCTAGCTCAATCACACTCTCTGGTTTTACTGCATAGCGCCGTTGTCTGACAAGCAGTGCCATACAACATCGTTGAACCTCCTCAAACTACACCGCCTGTGTAGACTGCACCACTGAAGTCAAGTAAAAGGTTTAAATTAGTTCAATTTCGACATGTGATCTTTCATTTTGATGACTTTAGGTTGCTAACTAGTTTTTCTAACCTCTTTTTTGCAATTCTAATCAATTTTTGCAGGTTGGTCTAATCAAGGTGAAGGAGGAAAACGAGGTTGAAAGTGACACTATGGCATCATTCTCTCATTACATCAAGTGTTTTCCAACACTTTAGTGTTTTCTTAACACTTTGGGAGAACTCATAATTTCTCTTAAGGATTTGTTACTGTTGTTAATTAGATTTGCACCCTACTGAATACAAGATTCAACAATCTACTGAAACATGGAAACCTTCTTCAGATGTGGGTGATCTGAACGAAGAAGGAATCTCTAGAGTGAGTTGGTTCTCCAAATGATTGATCATATTCTAAATTTTTTTCTGAAGGAAAGAGTTAGAAGGATGGACTGAAATCAAAACTTAAATCTAATTGGTGATTAACTTGTTATTTCTGAAAAATCCAGATCTTGCCACTCACAACAATTTATCTATTACAATAGTTCTCACAATCTCATTGGTACATAATTTCATCAGTAATTCATATGAAGATTCAAAAGCATTGAATACATCATACAACCTGAAAGCATGAAATTCTGTGCAGAAAACTCATAAAAGCAGGACATTAAGGTTTCAAACTTGAAAACACAATTACATCAAACTGTTGTTACCAGATTTAGACCAGAAAAATGGAAAGAAGAACTCTGTTGCTTTATTGAAACTGAAAGAGTGTTTGTCTGAACTGAGTACAACTGAGTTTACAAGCTCAAAATGCTGAGAGCAAGAAACTGTATTCTAAACTGGCGAGAAGAAGAAAAGACTAAGTCTTTTCAAAATATATCTCTCAAGAAACCCTAATTCGAGCTCACAAGGAAGCTGAAGGAAAAAAGCTTCAAACTGTCCCAAAAGACTGCATAAAAGCAAAAAAAAGCACACTGCTTTTATCATCAAACTATAAAGCCTCTAAAAATAGGTTGAATCTGCTTTAAAAGCCAGAAAACACCTTATCTCTCCAACATGAAACTCAAAAACGACCCAGAGGAAAAAAGTCAATATCAATCTGCTAAAAATAGCAAGAAATCATAAAACAATTTATAAAAGATTGCTTTATGCTTCTGCTTTACATGATTGCAGATTTTACAATTTATCTATTTTTGCAATTAAAGATTGCAAAATCTTTTGCAAAAAGAATTACATCCTTATTTCACCAACACAATGCTTGATTTTTCTTTTAAAAAATCATAAAAATATCAAAGTACATCACTCTCTCTTATCAACATCTCTAATTGATTTCTTCAGAATCAATTTAAAAATAAAACAGATGATTGGTTAAATATCAAAGTACATCAGTCTCTCTTATCAACATCTCTAATTGATTTCTTCAAAATCAATTTAAAAATAAAACAGATGATTGGTTTCCTTGAAAAAACAAAAAACCTAAGTGATTAGAAAATTTCACCCCTAGGTCATGAGATATTTACCATTCATACCCTCATTGTTTTCTCACCAAAACAATAAAATTAGGATATTCAAGTCCCCAATTTTCTCTAAGGCATAAGGGTGAGTGTCAATAAAAAAAAAACACAAGCCCTAAATACTTAACACATTGACCCAGGCATATGAATTTTCGGCCTTTCAAAAGTATCAAGCTTCAGATTTTAAATTCATCATGCAAGGTGACCCTAATTTCGAATTTCCCACATGCTATTGTCAATTATGAATATTCCAGATGATCATAATGTTGGCTCGAATTAGGGCATGAGACAAAAGAAGTCAAACCCTAAAATGATTTCATTTTGCAATTATCATTTTGGGAAAAACTGGTCTCTGCCTGAGAGAGCACATCACCACCATGATTGAGCTCAATCCTTAGCTCACATGCTCGAGAATCTTCACTCCTATCTTCAGATAGTCAAGTTCTTCACTGGGTAAGCTCGATTTGGTATACTATTGTGGCTCTTCACTCCATTTTAAAAGCAAGAAAGGCCATTAAGGCCACTATTGTGGCTCTTCACTCCATTTTAAAAGCAAGAAATGCCATTAAGGCCGCGACCTGTACACTCTTGGTTTCTGACTTCTCTCTTCACATTCTCATGGCTCTATTCTTCTTGGTCATCCTGTATGGGCATGAACTAGAGCTCTTGACTAGAAAAATCCATGAGAGAGCTTGCTCGAGGGTTTTCATTCTTTATTGCACACAAGGTAAGCTATTATTATAGCTTCTATGGCTTTTCTTTTTTGAGTTCATTATGTCCTTGTGGCTGCGGCTAACACCAAGTTTATGTGATGGATCCTTACTTCTTGTGCTTATATTCTGTTATTTTTGTGTTCCTTATCTCCACTGGCCACCCTACACGAGCTCGCACTTGATATTTTTCGTGGGGTTTTGAGACTCTAATATAGCTCTAGCCGCAACTATAAGCATTCTCCTACAGGCTTGAAATGGTAAGTTTGACTCAAAGAATATATTTCATTCTTCAGAACTTAAAGAACTTTTCTCTTAGTTATGAAATCACGGCCATACACAGGTCGCACCATATTTATCTTAGAAAAGCATTTTTTAGATCTTTTGGGCTCGACCCAAAACAGGAATCTCCTCCTTTTTCACATTTGAGAACAAACCCCTATATGGGTATCATGAGAATCGATTAAAAACTATATTTTCCTATTCTAAAGCTTGACCCTTATGATTTCCATATGTATTCCTTTTATTTCACATAAAATCCTCATATGAGTATGATAAAACAATTATTTTGTTGTTCTGATAAAATACCCATATGGGTAAGCTAGAAATGATGAAAATCATGGCATTTTGCTTTCCCAGTCTTCTTTATTTGAGCTCTTGGAATTTTGAAGCATATTTCTTTCTTGGTGCATCTTTTGTTGTGTTACAGCCTATCCATAGAAATATTGTGCATTATGCGAACATATCTCTTCTCCTTACTGTTGAAAACCCTTGCATGGGTAAGTTGGAAATGACATTAAATATGTTTGTCTTGATATTCATGTGAAAACTAGCTCAACCCATTTCTTATTTCTGCATTTTTATGTGAAAACCCCACCATATAAGTTTAGTTGTAATATGAAAAGTCTATACATTTCAATAATCATGTAAAAATTGGGCTTCTTTAGCTTTTGAATTCTTCACTTTTTTAACATACTTCTGTATTTGTCCCTTTGTGAAGAAAAATATTTCTGAATATACTACTACTGAAAACCTTTACAGGTTGAGGATATTGGGGTGCTTGATGGCGTTTGCGTGCTCTGCAAGCCGAGCTAGGGCGACCGTGCCCTAGCTCGTTCTCTGTGTGTTGCTCGCTTCTGCGTTGTGGGGGGGGTTTTTTGAAGCTATCGGGGCTGTGGTGGTGGGGTTTTTTTCTTTTCTGGAGGCCTTCTTGCTACTGTTTGGGTGGCTTGTGGGTGGAAGGGTTTTGATCCTGCCCTTGGGGTCTTTTCTTTTTTCCATTTCTTGCTAAAAGTGTCCTGGGGGTTTGCATGCCTGCTGGGGATCTTGTTTTTTGCTATGCCGGGTGGGGAAACATCTGGGGTTAGCCCCAAATTGGATTTCCGTTCAGCATTTGGTTCGAAGCCTTCAGCGCATGGAGTGAATGTTTTTGATAATACGCTATTTTCTTCAGAGATGGAGATGAATGATCTAGGATCGGTTAATGGTTCCCGAATTACGAAGATTAATGGGTGTTTGGAAAGATGCAAAGAGCGACTGAAGCTGATTATCCCGATGGAAATGCTTGCAGATGATATTGAATACTATTCAAGGCACTCTTTTTATTGCAAGTTCATGGGCTTGAGAGTCTCGCTGCATTTTTTGGAATCCTTGGCTCAACGGACTTGGATGCCGGAGGGGGAGATGGAGATTAGGCTCCTTGCGAACAACTTTTTTATGGTCTCTTTTGATTGCATGGCAGATCGGAATAAGGTCTTCGAGGGTGGCCCCTATTTTTATAACCAGGTGGGTTTGTTTATCAAGCCATGGCATGCTGGCTTCAACCCGACTGAGGCATTACCGAGTCGGATTCTAGTTTGGGTTCGGTTGCCGTGGTTTCCAGTTGAGTGTTGGCAGGATGATGTGTTGCATTTGGTGGCTTCAATGCTCGGTAAACCTATTGGGTCTTCACAACAGACGCAGTATAAAAAGGTAATGACTTTTGCTCGTATCTATGTAGAAATTGATTTAAGCAAGCCACTACCAGATTCTGTTGAAGTGAGTGCTGGATCATATACTTGGGTTCAACAGCTAGATTACGAAACCCTACCTTTTCGGTGTCGTCTTTGTCATGAATATGGTCACTTGCAGTGTAGGTGCCCTAGGGCTAAGCCTATGGTGCCCCAACCTTCTCAGCCTTCTCGTAATCCTCCTAGGACTGATAATGGTAAGGAGCCTATTCCGGGTGATGGTAATGGAGATGATGGTTATGTCCCTGTTAAGGCTCGCAATAGGAATCGGGGCCAGAAGCGGACCTTGAGGGAGAGGCAGGATGATGAAACTTTTAATAGGTGTGAGGTGCTGGATGATCTCAGCCAGGAGGAAGTGAATCCGGGGTTGCTGAACTTGGATCAGGGAACTTTGGGTACAGGACAGGATGGGCCACCATTGGAGGCCATGCAGGATGTGCAGGAGATTGGGGTTGGGCAGATGGATATGGATCAACAATTGATTGTCCAGACTGAACAAGAATCTTCTATTGGAGCTTCGAAGAGTGGTGGAGGTGGCTCCCCATTGCCCCTGAAAGGTGGCAAGGATGTGGGGAAGAGCTCTTTGGCCTCCTCTCGTTTAGGTATTCAGCAAAATGAACTGAAGAAAGGGGTTGGTGATAGGACTTCCAAGCTAGGAAGGAAAAAGGATATGGAGAAGATTAAATTAACTGGGGAAACTTTGGTGGAGTCAGGGTCAGTCAAGACTCTTGATTCACATTTTTCATGCCCCCAGAAATGATTATTCTCTCATGGAATGTAAGGGGCTTGAACAGTGGCCCTCGACAAAAAGTTGTTTGTGATTTGGTTAGGAATCATTCTCCGGATGTTCTTTTCTTCAGGAGACTAAATTATCTGTAGATAATATGTTGGCCATGGCTCCTAAGCTGTGGAAATATGGTGAATGCCAGTGTGTGGGGGCTCTTGGTGCTTCTGGAGGGGTGGCTTGCTTTTGGAACCCTCGGAAGATTTTCCCCTTATGGTGGATGTCCTCTAGATCCTCTATATCCCTTGTCGCCTCTTGGTATGAGACTGGTGAGTGTATTCTCCTCTCTAATGTGTATGCTCCTGTTGAGTTTCTGGGTAAACAACTTCTATGGTCCCATCTTCGTTTTGTTCGTAGCTTAGCTCCTTACCATCCGTGGGTTATGGCTGGCGATTTTAATGCTATTGTGGAATTGTCTGAGAAAAGAGGTGGAATTCCTAGGTTGGAGCCTTCTGCTCTGTTATTCAGAGATAGCATTTCAGAATTAAATCTTATTGATGTTCTACCTAGTAATGGTCGCTTCACTTGGAATAATAGGAGAATTGGTGAGAGTTGTGTTGCTGAGAGGCTAGATCGTTTCTTGGTTTCCTGTTATTGGGTTGGAAACTTATGGTCCACTCGATCTGAAACTCTTGATTGGAGAGGTTCTGATCATTGGCCTATTAAGCTTAGTATTATCTCTGCACGGGGGCCTCGGTCTCCCTCATTCAAGTTCCAGCTTATGTGGTTACGGGATCCCACTCTTCATGATTATGTGGCTGAGTGGTGGCGGATTGGTAGACCAACTTTTGGTACGGCAATGTACACATTCTCCAAGCTTCTTCAGTTGGTCAAATATCAGCTTAAAAGGTGGAATCGACGATGTTTTGGTAATA
>VDFB02322549.1:72913-126235 GCA_007258455.2 Sequoia sempervirens
CAAGCACGACCTTTACAACTCCTTGATTAGTGTTGTTAGAAATAGACAACTCAGCTAAAGCTTCCTGTAGTAAACCTTTCTTCCCTGGAAGGTGTAAAGCATCTAATACCGACATACTGACAGTAGTTTTCTTGAGATGCTCGACAATATTAAATGATGAAGAATTTACCTTCTGCTGGTTTTTTGTGACAACAGTGTCAATTTTCCTCTGCAAAGGTTGTGAATGTGTTCTTGACTGCTTCTTGCTAGGTATCTCTTGACCTCTTTGCATAATTTGCATCTTAGGCTGCGTTGCAACATTAATATTTGATGAAATGGGCTGCTTACTACTTGTGGGCTGCTACTGTGGATTTCCAGCTTGTTGTCCCAGATCCATGGCTCTCTTTTTTGACCTGGTATTAGCTGAAATAGGAGAATTTTTCTGATCTTGACCATTCACACCACAAAATTTGGAGCTCTTCTAGTTCAGCAAGGCAACTTCCACGTTATCTTGCTATTCTTGATTCTGATCTTCAATATTTTCTGAACCAACATTGTTATTTTGAACCATTAAAGCCTGATTTCTCATTCCATTGGCGCACGCTGATTGGTTATGGGGCTGATTGCATGGGTAACACCAATCACAATCCTGGGCAACATTATTTTGTGGCACAAGTTCCTTTGATGAACTGGTTGCATTCAGATTGTATGGCTGGAATGGCCTAGGGTTAAAATTCCTTCTTTGGGCTTGATAATCATTTTGAAAAGCAACCCTATTTGGCTGGTTTTGCTGATAAGGGGTTTGATAAGGCTTATGTTCTTGGCCAACATGCTTTTTAATGGTTACGAGATCATTTCCAAAGGTCTTTAATATGCTTTTAATCTCTTGCATCTCTTGATTTGGGGCTAGAGCAGTAACTTATTGGGCTATGTTATGATATCCTATCGCTGGAACAAGCGAGACAATAACTAAGGGAGGTACAATAGTAGGGATAGGTGGTTGTATTTCTGGAAACAAAGGCATAGGAGGTCTAGGAACTATGTCTCCAGCTTGGATGAGACAGTTCTCAGTGTTAATGGCTATGTTGTAGGCGTTAGGGAGTGTAAGCCCACCCATAGATTGAGTCATGACTGCAATTTTACTATTCAAAGCTTTTAAGTAAAATAGAAAAGCATGTGTCACCATTGTGGATCATGTCCCGTGTTCTCTCGAATCGGTAGTTGAAGTCGGCCAAGTGCTCGTGTGGCGTCCTTTGAATGGTGCTCAGCTGCTCTAATAAAGACAGGTTGTCAGATTTATCAGCAAAATGTTGATATAAACCATTACCTAATGCATCCCATGTCGCGATTGAGTTGGCTGTGAGGCATCTGAACCATTATAATGCCTTGCCTTTGAGTGACGCAACCAACAGCCTTAGCACAACGTTTTCCTATGTGATATTATGCACTGAGCATAACGTGGCTATGTCCCAGATGTGCTCAACCGGTGTAGTGAAGTCCTCCCCGGTGAAGTATGACAGACCTCTAAGGGCTGCAACTGGTATATCGTCATGCTAAAGTATATTTAATGGGGTACCTCCATTGAAAGGTAGGAACGGGTACTGTCTTGGTGCTGCCATTAGCGGTACTTGTGAAATTGGAACTGGTACTCTTAGTGATAAAACCAAGGAACTCAAAACAAGAGGTGTCGACTTAAATCTTGTGGGTGCTTCAAAAATCCTCCTTGCTGTTCTTCCTCTTTTTCGTGATGGGGACAACTCTCAATACTTGAAGGGTGTAGAACTTGACCTTGTCTGTATCTTTCTCATGCGCAGGCTGCACTAGCATGCAAAAACAGAATCAAAGTCGCCAGGTATATTGTAATGAGCCTCCAGAAGGATGGAAAATCTGCTGCATACACCAAACAACAAACTGAAAATATTAAAATTTCTCTGAAAATGGTTTTCAAGAAGTCCCAACGGGTAAGCCAAAAATTGTTGTTAATTAGATTTGCACCCTACTGAATACAAGATTCAACAATCTACTGAAACATGGAAACCTTCTTCAGATGTGGGTGATCTGAACGAAGAAGGAATCTCTAGAGTGAGTTGGTTCTCCAAATGATTGATCATATTCTAAATTTTTTTCTGAAGGAAAGAGTTAGAAGGATGGACTGAAATCAAAACTTAAATCTAATTGGTGATTAACTTGTTATTTCTGAAAAATCCAGATCTTGCCACTCACAACAATTTATCTATTACAATAGTTCTCACAATCTCATTGGTACATAATTTCATCAGTAATTCATATGAAGATTCAAAAGCATTGAATACATCATACAACCTGAAAGCATGAAATTCTGTGCAGAAAACTCATAAAAGCAGGACATTAAGGTTTCAAACTTGAAAACACAATTACATCAAACTGTTGTTACCAGATTTAGACCAGAAAAATGGAAAGAAGAACTCTGTTGCTTTATTGAAACTGAAAGAGTGTTTGTCTGAACTGAGTACAACTGAGTTTACAAGCTCAAAATGCTGAGAGCAAGAAACTGTATTCTAAACTGGCGAGAAGAAGAAAAGACTAAGTCTTTTCAAAATATATCTCTCAAGAAACCCTAATTCGAGCTCACAAGGAAGCTGAAGGAAAAAAGCTTCAAACTGTCCCAAAAGACTGCATAAAAGCAAAAAAAAGCACACTGCTTTTATCATCAAACTATAAAGCCTCTAAAAATAGGTTGAATCTGCTTTAAAAGCCAGAAAACACCTTATCTCTCCAACATGAAACTCAAAAACGACCCAGAGGAAAAAAGTCAATATCAATCTGCTAAAAATAGCAAGAAATCATAAAACAATTTATAAAAGATTGCTTTATGCTTCTGCTTTACATGATTGCAGATTTTACAATTTATCTATTTTTGCAATTAAAGATTGCAAAATCTTTTGCAAAAAGAATTACATCCTTATTTCACCAACACAATGCTTGATTTTTCTTTTAAAAAATCATAAAAATATCAAAGTACATCACTCTCTCTTATCAACATCTCTAATTGATTTCTTCAGAATCAATTTAAAAATAAAACAGATGATTGGTTTCCTTGAAAAAACAAAAAACCTAAGTGATTAGAAAATTTCACCCCTAGGTCATGAGATATTTACCATTCATACCCTCATTGTTTTCTCACCAAAACAATAAAATTAGGATATTCAAGTCCCCAATTTTCTCTAAGGCATAAGGGTGAGTGTCAATAAAAAAAAAACACAAGCCCTAAATACTTAACACATTGACCCAGGCATATGAATTTTCGGCCTTTCAAAAGTATCAAGCTTCAGATTTTAAATTCATCATGCAAGGTGACCCTAATTTCGAATTTCCCACATGCTATTGTCAATTATGAATATTCCAGATGATCATAATGTTGGCTCGAATTAGGGCATGAGACAAAAGAAGTCAAACCCTAAAATGATTTCATTTTGCAATTATCATTTTGGGAAAAACTGGTCTCTGCCTGAGAGAGCACATCACCACCATGATTGAGCTCAATCCTTAGCTCACATGCTCGAGAATCTTCACTCCTATCTTCAGATAGTCAAGTTCTTCACTGGGTAAGCTCGATTTGGTATACTATTGTGGCTCTTCACTCCATTTTAAAAGCAAGAAAGGCCATTAAGGCCACTATTGTGGCTCTTCACTCCATTTTAAAAGCAAGAAATGCCATTAAGGCCGCGACCTGTACACTCTTGGTTTCTGACTTCTCTCTTCACATTCTCATGGCTCTATTCTTCTTGGTCATCCTGTATGGGCATGAACTAGAGCTCTTGACTAGAAAAATCCATGAGAGAGCTTGCTCGAGGGTTTTCATTCTTTATTGCACACAAGGTAAGCTATTATTATAGCTTCTATGGCTTTTCTTTTTTGAGTTCATTATGTCCTTGTGGCTGCGGCTAACACCAAGTTTATGTGATGGATCCTTACTTCTTGTGCTTATATTCTGTTATTTTTGTGTTCCTTATCTCCACTGGCCACCCTACACGAGCTCGCACTTGATATTTTTCGTGGGGTTTTGAGACTCTAATATAGCTCTAGCCGCAACTATAAGCATTCTCCTACAGGCTTGAAATGGTAAGTTTGACTCAAAGAATATATTTCATTCTTCAGAACTTAAAGAACTTTTCTCTTAGTTATGAAATCACGGCCATACACAGGTCGCACCATATTTATCTTAGAAAAGCATTTTTTAGATCTTTTGGGCTCGACCCAAAACAGGAATCTCCTCCTTTTTCACATTTGAGAACAAACCCCTATATGGGTATCATGAGAATCGATTAAAAACTATATTTTCCTATTCTAAAGCTTGACCCTTATGATTTCCATATGTATTCCTTTTATTTCACATAAAATCCTCATATGAGTATGATAAAACAATTATTTTGTTGTTCTGATAAAATACCCATATGGGTAAGCTAGAAATGATGAAAATCATGGCATTTTGCTTTCCCAGTCTTCTTTATTTGAGCTCTTGGAATTTTGAAGCATATTTCTTTCTTGGTGCATCTTTTGTTGTGTTACAGCCTATCCATAGAAATATTGTGCATTATGCGAACATATCTCTTCTCCTTACTGTTGAAAACCCTTGCATGGGTAAGTTGGAAATGACATTAAATATGTTTGTCTTGATATTCATGTGAAAACTAGCTCAACCCATTTCTTATTTCTGCATTTTTATGTGAAAACCCCACCATATAAGTTTAGTTGTAATATGAAAAGTCTATACATTTCAATAATCATGTAAAAATTGGGCTTCTTTAGCTTTTGAATTCTTCACTTTTTTAACATACTTCTGTATTTGTCCCTTTGTGAAGAAAAAAAATACTTCCGAATATACATCATTGAAACCTTCAGGTTCATGAAATTCTGGAAATATATCTTCTGTTTACGTTTTTTAATTGTCATCTTCATGTTGTTTCCTTCTTGCACACGAAATTCTTCTTAATTGAGTCTGCAGACTAGCTGGTATCTCAACTCCATTTGATTTTATGCAAAGATTTTGATCAAAGTATTGTAGTTCTATAGACTGTGTTCTCTCTTACAGCTAAACTGGAACTTTCAGAAGCACTTTTGTCACTTCCTTATGCTTTTTCATCTATTTGACTATTTTGAAATGACCTTTCACCTGCTGTATCTCCCTTTGAAATACATGACAAATGCATAAACAAGACTTTAAAGCAATGAAATCTTGGATTACTTTACTCCATCATCCCTTAAAAAATTGTGTCTAACCCACTTGCAAACTGTATTCGATGAAAGCTCACATATTTAATCTACAACAAACTCTTACTTATGTCCTTGTACTTCACATTTAATAATGAGAACAGTTATGATCTCGCTTTTGTTTAGTGACCACATATACCCTAATAGAACAATGGCATCTATACTCTTCAGGCCACTTTGATGCTGCCTCCTTATTGACTTTCCTTGAAGAAACTTAGGATGATTGACTTCTTGATTCTATTCTTGGACTTATGCAGAAATTTTAATTGAAACATTGTAGCTCTATGGACTACATCTTACTTGATTGTTTCATCCAGCTAACACTTCAAACACACCTTTATGTTATGTTTGTCATTTCCTTGTCATTCTGGAGCAATCATTTCACATTGTAATTCCTAATGTTGTATTTGTATTATCAGTCAAACTGGAATTGACTGTTCATTTATTATTTGAGTGCATTGTTTGTCCTTTCATACTCTTGGGCTTCAACCTGGCACTCTTCATGCATTTTTATGCTTCACTTAATAAATTGTTCCGTGAATTTACTCTCTTCTAAGATGAAAATTGAAACAAATCTCTTCATTAAGGCATAATGTATGCCTATTCACTATCCTTGGTTATGATTAAGAACACTAATGAATTGAACCTTGCATGACATATGATCATGATGAACAAATATTACTGTGGCAAAAGAACATGAACCATAAAATGATGTTCGAGATGAATGTACTCAGTTAAGTGATTGAGTGGATTAAACTCACTGTTCACCTGTAGCTTTCAGAAAGCATCTACCTAATTGTTATGAATGCATAGTTGGTTTAATAGCTTGATAGATAACTATGCTTTACTCTTTCAATTGTATATCATTTCTTTTCTTGATAAATATGGTGACGATCTCTTAGCAGCCCACTTGTAATGAATAAGGGTAGCATGCTGAGCTCTACCCTTGTGGGAGCCCTTTTTTCTCCACATGCTTGGTCTTCGAATAATAATCAGCTTCATGACTTTCCCTATACTTGCACAAGGAAACAAACAATATTAGCATAAAAACAAGATATGATGATCATGTTGATGTTTCTCCTTCAACTCATGCCTTTGTACTTTTCTTGATTGTTTCAGTGTATGATTGATAGCAGACTACATTATTGTTGGTGATTCATATAGATATCTTCATAATCGGAGCCTCTGACATCCCTCTTTTCCTTCCTGCAGGTCAACGGAGCTCAAGAAGAAAAAGGTGCACCATTTCAACGTCGACCATCAGCCAATCAGGCAATGGTGATTATGTTGTTACTTATGTGATTTCTTCTTTCACATCTTCTATAGTGTAGTGTGCTATTAATGATGCACTGTAACAATCCCATCCACGGCTTGTGTGGATATTTGATTTCATCTTATGCTTTTCATTTGAAAAGAAAATGTATTTCAATGCAATGTTGTATTATCATTTGGATTCTTGCAATCAAATGAAGCTATGTAAATATGAATTATTCCATGAAATGAATGAAAGCATTTGAAATGCTTTGTTGCTTATATGCTCAATTTTGTACTTTATTTAATTCTGGATCATTTAAATAGCACTTCTGAAATTTTGATTCTTCTTTTCAAAGCATGACTGTCCATTAAAGAAAATGAACAAAGTGCAATCAACACTTAAGCATAATGAAGAAATAACTGAAATTTCACCTTAAGATATAACCATGTTTAATCTAGCTCCACCAATTGAGTTGTGGCGAAAAATTGGTAACAGTTACCTTTCATGCTCTTAGGACATACTAAATTTTTTTTGGGCTCTAAAAAAAACACTACAATTTTTTTCAATTTTTGCTACAAAGGGCTTAAAAAGAACATTAGACAAATTCACTAGATTTTGTTTAAAGGTCAACAATTGAACAATCAAAATCTCACACTTCCTTTGGTGCTTAAAAAGAAGTCACTCTTGCTTTGAAAGGATAAAATGAACATGTGCTACTTTGTCTTGTAATTACTTACCCAAAGTAATACCATCGAAAAGGCATACACGCTTCTCTCACACCTCACGATGATC
Organism: Sequoia sempervirens; assembly: GCA_007258455.2. Taxonomy (NCBI): domain Eukaryota; kingdom Viridiplantae; phylum Streptophyta; class Pinopsida; order Cupressales; family Cupressaceae; genus Sequoia; species Sequoia sempervirens. The sequence goes on from VDFB02322549.1 coordinate 80,190, forward strand.
TTGAGAATCAAAAATATTTTTGGTGATCTTAAGTTGGGTAAAGTGATTGCCTCCACATTTCATTTGGGATTAAAATTGAACACATCTTGCAAGTGTGAGTGGAACATATTGTGTGTGTTCTCTCTTCATTTCTCAACAAAGGTCGATCGAACTACATATATGTTTGCTCACTTTCATTTATCTTAGAGGGCCTGCCTTGTGGGAAAAAGTAATCACCCAAGGGAACGACCCAACTGACAACGCGCTAAAGCCAAGTGACTTCCAACTAGTATATAAGTGTGGGTACTTGTTGAAAGGAAAGTATCACAATGGTGTTTCCGACGAGAAGGGCAGCAATGGTCTCTCACTGCATGGATGATCCCCCATGAATGGAATGCCCGCATTAAAACCCTTGTTTAGAAAAGGCCAAAATCCTAGATCTATTTTTTGGTGCAAGAACGGTCATTCTAAAGCCGCCCCACACTTTTATGACTTTTAGTAGAAATGGAAAGTATGCCATGGGAGTTTCATGGGTATTGATGCTTGGTTGCCTTGTCTAAGTGAGTTTCGTGGAGGGGATCCAGTGGGGTCAAGCATCTAACCATTCGCTAAAAGTAGGTGTAGCTGGACTTGTCCAAGTGGGGATTCAACAAATACAGTCTTTCATATCCATAGGATTGTGCATGTTTTTGGAAACAAAACACTTTGCTTGTTCGTAAACATTTGAAAAAAAACACTCAACATTATCATCAAACTTCAAATCCTTTAGGAGGAAAATATCTTTGACAAGATTCATGTGTTACTGCTTGCCCTTAGGATTTTATCCTTAGAGGTTTCTAAACACTTGGATTTATATCTCAATTTGCTTACTAAAGTCAACAATAGGGAACTTTTTTCCTTAAATTCCTTGATTTCTACATAATACACTTTGTGGGATGATAAGAAGTTAAGACATTAGACATTTAGTTTGAAGAAACCTAATCAAGAATTATTTGTGGTAAAAAGAGGTCATTAAGAAAAGCTAAGAACAATTGAACCCCACACATGTGTCTCAAATGATTTCACGCAAGATCAAAATATGGAAACGAAAGTCAAAAGTTCTTAGTCCAAAAGATCATCAAAAGCGTCTCTCAACACTCTATGAATTTAGACAAAGATTGCTTTTGAAATTTTACAGAAGAGCTTCAAGAAATAATCCTAGTTTGTACTCGTTCTATTATTGTCAAAAACCAAATCTTTTTCAGGAATTTGAACACATTGTTTAGAGTAAAGCATGTTCTTCAAAACTAAGGTCTTGTAAGCAAGAGTTTTTTTAGGTACACATAGGATCAAATCAAAACCTTCATCCATCTTTCAAACATCAAACCAAAATCATCTCACCAGTAACTCTTGAAAATCTTGAAATCATCCTTCGTGCTAGACTTTTTGACAAATCCATGAATCAAAATCCTCGAAACAAATCAAAATCCTTGAAACGGACATCAAAATCATCTTATTTAGCTAGGTATATGTAGATGCATCCTTCTCCATATGCTTAGTTGAATTATCATCTTGTTTGGTTAGGTGTGGGTAGATGCATCCTTCTCCCTACACTTAGTCAAATTTTCATCTTGTGAGCAAGTCTATCCCATAGATAACATCCAACATCTTGGGATCTATTTGTTCATTATCCAAAATCAAAACAATCCAAAACCAAATCAAGGTCGAATAAAAAATCCAAGAATCCAAAATCAAAATCGAAAACAAATCCAAGAATCCAAAAAACTCCCAAAAGTCTAGCATCCCCTCAAGATCTTCTAAGAGTTCCACCATCCATATCATCCATCTTTCACACAATTCATCATCACACCTTTTGATCCTTAAATCATCCTATATCTTCTCTTATGAACCTCAATTTATGGTTCAAACTAGATCTCAACACAAGAGGAACATGGAAGCCAACAAAGAAACATCCACTTCAAGTGACCTAAGTCAAACCAATTATGAAATGAATCTCGTTGGATCAAGCAATCCCCTAACTAACTTTCCTTCATCATTACAAAATCCTCAAGAGGAAGGTCAAGTAGAGGATATCACTAATAATGCCTTTGGAATGACACAAGATGACATCACCGAAATGGTCCAAAATCTCGAGAATCATAGAATTATCAATATCATGATGAGACTCAATCACTCACAATACATGCTTGAATTAGCAAAACAAGGGGCTATACTCCCTTCCAAATTCAATGTGAGCACCATTATGGAATCACCTTTTGGGGTCATGCCTCCAATTTCATCCACACCACCATTCCAAAGCACCACTCAACCCATCCCCCAAATTACATCATACATTGCTCCAACTCAACCCATTGTTAACAAGGGAATCACATTTCTCAATGCACTACAAACACACCCCCTCGTGAACAATCAAGATTTGGATGCAAACAACATCTTGGGGCAATCCATCGCATCCATATGTCTCCCTCACCTTTCACAATCCTAATGACCCATCATCATCATTTCACGCAACACCTCAAACTTCTCTCCCCATAACCTCACAAGGAGAAGGTGACTTATTTAGACTTTGAGGCATCTTTGACCCTACATCTTCATCATTTCCTCAAGGGAGTATGCCACTCACTTTTCCACCACTTCCACCCTTGCCATCAATATCCACATCACCTCTCAGTTTAGGGCTTCCCCCTTTACCAAATATCAATCAAAAAAATCAAACCAATCCCCCGATCATCAATCAAAATATCATATTGAATCCTCCCATCGTGTCATCGACATCGCAACAACAGATGGAAACCATCTTGATAAGGCAAGCCACCACCATCACATCATCAACCATCCCCCAAATATCTCAAAACATGGTCTCTCAAGGACCAAGCATATCGATTGCACCATCCACCACCCAAACCCCAATCATTAATACAAAGGTGCCTCTCATCACCACAACAAACACCATTCCAAATCCGCCACCACCACCGCCGCCGCCCAATTCAAACACATCAAGCCAATACAACATTTTTTTGCAAGCCACTCAGCAAGCTGCCTATCAGAAGGCACTCCAACAAATCCAAAACTGAAAAGCTGCACAACTAGCCACTTAGCAAGCACAAACACAATTAGTTGCACAGCAAGCCGCTCAAGCCACTCAAGCCACCCAAGCTGCTCAAGCTATGCAGGTTGCACAAGCCGCATAGATTGCACAAGCTGCCCAACAAGCACAATCCTAGGCTCAGGCACAAGCGCAAGCTCGAGCCCAATACCAAGCTCAACAAGCATAAGCACAGGAACAAGCGTAAGCACAGACACAAGCATAGTACCTCAGACAACAACAAGCAACCTAGCAGCAAGCATATCAGTAAGTGCTAAAGCAATACCAAGAGTAGAAAGAAGCAACTCGATTAGCAGCCCAACAACAAGTGTTGTTGAAGCAACAACAACAACAAGCTCAACAACAGGCACTATTAGCGCAATAGCAATAGGACCAACAATAAGAATTGTTGGTACAACAACAACTGCAAGCATACTTGGCACAACAAAATGTGCAGGCACCATCTACCAATACGCCAACCAATCCACCCATCCCGCCAACAATTGAACCAGCGCAAAACACCTTCACTCCACCCCCTGATCCGCAAAACGATGTGACAACACAAATCAAGTTGCTCTCACAACAAGTGCTTGATCTTTAGTCAGGGAAAACCACAAAGACACCCAACAACTTGTGTCCTTATCCGTTTGACAAGAGTCTTGCAATGAAACCATTCCCAAAGGAATTTGAAATCCCCAAATTTGATAAATACCATGGAACAGGAAACCCTGAAGATCACATCAGGGAATTCCAAGTGCATTGCATGGAAGTCACATATGACGATACATATCTGATGCGGCTATTTCCTAGAAGTTTCACTGGCCAAGCCATGGAGTGGTTCTCTCACCTTCCTCCTGGCATCAAAAAGTTCCAAGAAATAGTAGATGCATTCATAAAAAATTATGCCTTCAATATCGGTATGGACGTCAATATAGAGGAGCTATGAACTCTAAAACAAGGTAAGAATGAATCATTTGCTTCCTTCCTGCAACGATGGTGATTCAAGGCCAATCAGAGCAAATGGGCCATGCCTGAAGAACAAAAAGTTTGCACCATCATCTCAAATCTGGAGGGAACCTTGGCATTCCATCTCAAAGTGTAAGGTATCACCACATATGACCAATTGATCTCCAAGGCGCTTAACATTGAATGATCCCTTATTGCACAAGGAGGGTCACCCACATATCCTGAACAACAAAACAATCACCCATCCACTAGCTATAATGACAAACCTCGCACATGGGAAAAGAACAGAAACATTACCAATGATGGTGTTGTTGATGCCAAAGTTGTCATCAGTGCCCCTCGACAAAACACACCTGCACCCCGAAACAACCCCAAAACAACAATCAAAATAATCGTCAAGCTAACATGGTGACACAACAACCAAATAATCAACAATGTGAACGATCAAAGGGGACCACCCCAGCGAAACAAAAACTCCCCCAAGTGGAAGTACACAACCCTTGGGGAATCAACTGAATCCATCATGAAGAGGCTAGTGGCGGAAAAACTCATCACAATCCCCACCTATGAAAATTATCAAGAACCCTCGGTAAAACCGTCGTGGTATAACGAAAATCACCTTTGTGATTTCCACAAGATCAAGGGACACACAACTGCTAGTTATATGAGGTTGAAAAACTTGATTCAAGACCTTATTGATGATAAAATAATAAATATGGAACAACTGGCAGGAAATCAAAACCTCAAGATCTACATGAATTCGATGCCCAATCATAACAACAAAGGGAACAATAACAATGATAAGGGAAAGGGAACCTTCAAGAATGTGAATCATGTATACGACCATGTCGTCACATCCCTAGATGAGTATTGCACTATTATCACCATCAAAGGAGCCCAAGCTGATTGTGGAGTCACCACAAGAGGCAGAAAAGTCACCATTGCAGTGTCATCTCAGCCTCCTAGAGCACCCACTTCCAACCCAAGATTCGTTCCCAGTAGCTATAATGTCCTTGACCAATTGAAAAGAACCCCAGCTCAGATCTCCATTATGGAGTTGCTGAAGATTTCATCAGCCCACCGAAAGATCCATGAGGAAGCATTTGCTTCATCCACCGTCTTTGCGGATCTTAATGTTGAACAATTCCAAGATATGGTCGGAAACATCATTACCCAAAATCTCCTCACATTCTCCGATCAAGACTTCCCTGCCCAACCAGCTCACAATCGTGCACTCCATCTGGAAGTCATGGTGCATAATAATAAAGTCAAGTGAGTCTTGGTGGATGGAGATGCATGTTTAAAAATTTGTTCCCTCAAGCTCATAAAAAATATAAAAATATCAGAGGATTCCATTGAAAAAGGAAAAGGTATCACAATCAGGGCTTACGATGATCAAGAAAGAGTGTCTCAGGGCACAATCCAACTCCCTATTCAAGTAGGGCCAGAAATTATGGAAACCACCTGTTAGGTCCTTGACCTCGATCTACCTTACAACATTCTCCTAGGACATTCATGGATCCATGTGATGCAAGCAGTAGCATCCACTTTCCACCAATGTGTCAAGTTCACATACCAAGGACAAGATGTCACCATCCATGGGGATCCCGAAGCCTTCTCTTACTACAAAATCCTAGAGGAAAAATATTACAAAATACCCCAAGTGCCTAAAAATTATGAAGGCCCATCAACTCCATACATTGACCCAACTACTCTCGCCTCCACTTTTGCGACAGAGACACCTGCCATCCCCGCCATATCCAATATCAAGGTCATAATCCAAGACAATGGGTGTGGACACTATACAATTCCAAAGAATTCTTTTGTGGTAGGAGAGTTACCACAATCTCCCAGGTCATGAGGACGACCATAATTAAATGATGCTTCCTCATCCCAAACCTTCACAACAGGCTCCTCTAGCTTCAGAAGTTGGGGAGATCTCAAGTGAGAAGTAATAGAAGACTCAACCCATCTCTTGTACCAAGACAATAGAACAGCAGCCGATCTACCTATGGATTATATAAGTAAAGGCTTACAAATGATGCTTGCCATGGGCTATGACAAAAATAGAAAGCTTGGGAAAAATGATAACAAGCTTCTAATACCCATCATTCCTGAGACGCAAATGAAAAATCTTGGCCTCGGATGTACCCCTCCAAGTATAACCATACATGGTTGAAATCCCCCAGTTAAGAAGGTCAAAACTCCTTAGCAAACGACAGTCACCCTTCAATTACCTATATCCACTGGCCTACCTTTAGACAACTTCACATTTGACATAACTGACATCTGTAGTAGTAGTGATGAGGAAGATTCCATAACTAACTTACCTAGGCTTTTCGAGAATTACTCTATCCTCATGATTAGTACCGTGTCATTTGAGTCAACCAGTCAAAACCATGAAATCAGCCTAGTTTACCCCCAACTCATTGATTACAACCAACGAGGACCATCGGTTTTAGACACTTTCAAAATTGATGAAGCACTCTCAAAATTCATAGGATTGCGGAGCACGATACCATGCGGAGATCACATGGTTGGGTTTGATATCATTTTGGACACACAAGCTTACTACGGGGAGACGATTGAATCCTTTAGTCGTAAAAGCGAAAAATTGAGAATAATCTCAAGGTCTTTGAGTGAAAACCACACTGTGGCACTCTCTGACCCTAAAATAGTAAAAAAAAAGGACGTATCCAATGGTGAAAACCTCTCTGAGGCACCTGAGGATGAAGGATTCAATCTTCCTCTTAGTGCTCTACATCAGGAAAATTCAGCGGTTCTAGTCGAAAAATGCAACCCATTTAGCTTGGGAATAGAGGAATCTCCACATATCACATTTTATGTTGAATCATTGATGTTAGAAGAATAGGAGCTCCTAGTTGCTTTCTTAAGAGAGAGAAAAGTCAACTTTGCATGGAGCTATTATGCCGACATGCCCAGGCTTGATTCAGAGATTGTGGTCCACCATCTAGCAGTTTACCTCGAAGAAAAGCCTATCAGACATAAACTCGGAAAAATGCATCCCCAAATAGCCTTGTTAGTCAAAATGGAATTGAAGAAGCTACTTGATGCAGTGTTCATACGACCAATCAACTATCCAGAGTGGGTATCAAATCTAGTACCTATTTCAAAGCCTGATGGGGGCATCCGTATATGCACATATTTTAGAGACCTGAACAAGGCATGTCCCAAAGATGACTTCCCGCTTCCCAACATTGATATGATTGTAGACATGACCGCGGGACATGAGATGCTTTCACTAATGGACAGATTCTCTAGATATAACCAAATCATGATAGCCAAAGAAGATCAACACAAAACAACTTTTACTTGTCCATGGGGGACATACTATTGGAATATGATGTTGTTTGGTCTAAAGAACACTGGAGCAACATATCAGAGAGCCACGACCTTAATCTTTCATGACATGATCCATAAGACTGTGGAAGATTATGTCAACAACATATTGGAAAAATCCATAAAGAGAAAGGACCACATAGCAACATTAAGTGCCATCTTTGACAAACTTGAGGAATACAAGGTCCGCTTTAATCCAAAGAAGTGCGTCTTTGGCATACAATCAGGAAAGTTGTTGGGATACATTGTTTCTATGAGAGGAATTGAAATAGATCCCTCTAAAGTAAAAGCAATCCTCGAGATGGAGGCACCCAAGACTTTGAAGAAGCTAAGATGCCTACAAGGTAGGCTCTAGTCAATCCGCCGGTTCATAGCTCAATTAGCAGACAAATCAATCCCATATTCTCACCTACTCCACAAGGGGGTAGCATACAAGTGAGATGACAAGTGTGATCAGGCCTTTAACAAAATCAAAGAATATTTTCTCACACCTCCAGTGCTTATGCCACCAATCCCAAGAAAGCCTCTAATCCTCTACATCTCAGCAACAACAACAGCTCTCGGTGCTCTCCTAGCTCAGCACGATGAAAACAGAACAGAGAGAGCCATCTACTACATCATTCAAACCATGGTAGGGCATGAGTTAAACTATTCCTTTATTGAAAAAGCTTTCCTAGCAGTGGTGTTTGCTTCACAGAAGTTCAGACACTACATGTTAACACACAAAATCAAACTCATTGCCAAGATCGACCCGCTCACGTATCTACTTTCCAAGGTGGTACTCACAAGAAGGATGGCCAAGTGGGTCATGATCCTGTCATAATATGACATTGAGTATGTAGAGCAAAAGGCTATCAAAGGGTAAGCTATTACAAACCAATTGGCAGCAGCACCAATGTACTTAGAGAATCCGCTAATTTTAGAGTTCCCTAATGAATCCATCTTCAACTTGAACATAGTAGACCACTAGAAATTAGACTTTGATGGCTCCTACACACAGCATGGATTGGGAGCTAGGGTATTTTTCATCACTCCATAGGGAGACTGCATACCAAGGTTCTACAAATTGGCATTTCCCTACACAAAAAATATCACAGAATATGAAGCTCTAACCATAGGACTCAGACTAGTAGTGCAGTGGCATATCATGGCTCTCAAGGTATATGGGGATTCAAAGCTAATAATCAATCAAGTGAATGATGAGTATCAAACTAAAGATGACAAGCTCACTCCATACAAGAAATTGGTGGAAAGTCTTAAGGATTCCTTCATTGAGATCACATTCGAGCAGATACCTAGAGAAAACAATAGAGCAACAGACACCATGGAGACAATTGGATCCTTATTGGATATCCCTCGCAATGTCCCAAAGCATGAATTCCTGGTAGAGCAACTTCTCATGCCTGCATTCGAGGTACCATAGTCAGAATTTGTGTGCGAAATCGTTGGTCCTAGTGATCCTTGGTACCACGACATATACACTTATCTAAGAATAGGAGTCCTCCCAGCTGACGTAACTTCAAACCTTAAGAAAACCTTTTTCAAGAAAGCATCTCAATTTTTCATCCTAGGAGGAACCCTTTACCGTAGGAGCATAAAAGGAACCTTGTTACACTACCTAAACACTAAGGAGGCATTGATCGTGTTAACTAAGGTACATAATGATACTTGTGGTATGCACTCAAGCAGAATGACCTTGGCCAAGAAATTGTTGAGGACGGGGTATTATTGGCCTACTATGGAAACAGAAGCACATGACTATGTCAGAAGGTGTCTACAAAGTCAGCAGCATGGGGACCTCATCCATGCACCAGCTCAAGAGCTTCATCATATGGTCACACCATGGCCCTTTTCATAGCGGGGGATCGATCTCGTTGGAAAAATCACCCCCACCTCATCCAGTGGCCACAAGTTTATCATTACTAACACTGATTATTTCACAAAGTGGGTGGAAGCCATACCAATGACATACATTATTGGAAAGCAAATATCAAAGTTTATCCTAAACTACTTAATATGTCGATACGGTGTCCCCCAAGCCATTATCTCAGATAATGGGACACCATTCAAGAATCAGGATGTTCGTGACTTATGTGACAAATTCAAAATCCAACATCGCTTTTCCACTCCATATTATCCCCAAGGCAACAACCAAGCAAAAGCTACCAATAAAACCATTCTGAAAATCCTCAAAAAGACAGTCAATGACACAGGTCGTGACTAGCATCTGCAGCTAAATCCCACCCTTTGGGCCTATCGAACCAACATCCACACACCCACAGGTGCCACCCCATTCTCCCTGCTCTACGGATTAGAATCCATATTACCCATCGAGATTGAGCTCCTGTCACTAATAATATCACTACAAAACCTCATCACAGATGAGGAGTACCGAGTATCAAGACTGAATGAGCTGGAGCTACTGGATGAGTGGCGTATGGAAGCATTAAACCATTTGCAAGTCTATAAGAATTGACTCAAGAGGAGCTATAACAAGAAGATCAGGAGTCGGACATTCCAAGTCGGAAAACTTGTCCTAAAGGAGAATCAAAAGAACATTCCAAATCCAAATGGCAAAGGCAAATTTGAACCCAACTGGTTGGGACCATTCATCATCACAGTGAGCTATAAGTTAGGGGCATATCAGTTATCAGCACCCGAAGGGGAACCTCTGCAAGAGCCCATGAATAGCTCCCATCTTAAAAAGTTTTATGAATAAGCTTGCAAGGTATAAAACCAAAAATCAAAAAATTAGAATGTCTTGAAAAAATGGTCATCTTGATGAAAATTTGGCAAATAGGCATCTTGGTGACAAAAAAAAAATGAAAAAGCAAAAAAAAAATTAAAAAATTAAAACAAGAGAAGAAAAATCGTCCTCTAGTGAAAACCACTTTGGTGGTGCTTTGGGAAAATACCTTGGTGAAAACCGGCAAACGGCACCTTGTGTAAATAAGCACTTTCCATCCCAGGATCTCCATGTTTTGTTCGCATCATCCATTCATTACTTCCATTACCCGCCATGCATTCCATATCTTCATCTAGCACCCATCTTCGCCCACATCATAGCTTGGTCTTGTGTTTGTGTCATGATCCCTCCTAGTACTACTCGGCCCATTCTTAAGATCAATTTGTCCTGCCTCTATCGGAGTAGTCTATTGCATCACGATGGGGGCATGTTCTCATCGGATTGGATTCGTGTATGTTCTTGAAGTCCCTAAATCAGAAAATCCAAAAACATTCACAAAATCAGAAAATCCAAAACATTCATAAAACTAGAAAATCCAAAACATTAGAAAATCTGAAAATCCAAAAAAAAAAAACATTCAAAACATATCAAAATCCCAAAACAGGTCAAAAAGTCAAAAAAGTCAAAAATAGAGTCATCCTATTGAACTACGAGTCTTTGAGCCTTGAACGTAGGAAAGGTTGATCTTTGATCATCCCCCAAGACACTTAGGTCATTCCTTTAGGAGTTCGTCATAACAAATTGGCAATCCATCTATTCATATCTCATCAATAATCGAGTTTGTGTCAGTCAAACTACGTGGTCTCTGCGTGTATAACGTAGGCAAGTCTCATCTGTTGATCAGCCCACGAGGCCCCTAGGATAGGTCTTTAGGTTAGTCTCTTGGTCAAAATCTTAGAAAACTCCAAAACATTTGAAAATTTGAAAATCAAAACATTTGTAAAATCTTGAAAATAACAAAAATAGCCTCAAAACAATTCAGAAAACTCCAAAAACATCCAAATATTTGAAAAAATCCATCTGTCTCATCTCGCTTTCACCCACAATAAACATCACTCATAATAAACAATCGTCATCCTCAACCATTGGTAAAACAGTTGGAAACAAGTCTATTGGTTCAAAAGTGAAAACTCAAACGTCAAAGTCTCAACTCTAGGTCAATAAGTAAACAAGTTGGTCAACTCTTTGTGTCAATAGCCTATCATCCAATCAGTCCCATATCAATCATCTAATATCGTCATGTCCTAGGATGCATTCTTCCTACAATGGACATCAACATCAGGCATCACTGTAGTTTAGTCTTGGCTAGTGGTATTGAAGAACATTAGCTTGTTTGTTTGCTTTATCTTTCTTTTGTTGAACTTATCTTATTGCACTCATTCTAAGGACCTCTTGATGATGTCCAAAAGGAAGGATTTAGAGAGATAGGAATGGGGCAACGATCATTATCTTTTGTCTATTATTCTTGTTGGATATTCTTGTAATATAACCTTGGTCATGCGTGCTTTGTTTGGGTGTAGGGAGGATGTTTTAGGTATCTTGTTGACCACATATGAAGGCTTCACTTACTATGTTTTGGTTTGGGATGTCTGAAATATCTGAACTGCATTCTAAATAAGGTTATGTATGTTAGGTGTGAATAGGAGTACTCCTATCTGATTGTCGATTCAAAGTCCATCACACTAAGTACAACGCCATCCTGGTTCTTTATACCTTGATGCATCATACCCCGTGTGTAATCAAACATAAGGTAATTGGCCCTTTTAAAATCCCAACTCCTCAGTATGTATCATCATCATCATCACCTCGTGTCTTGTTGGAATCTCTTGCTTTCTTCCATCCTCTTTCGCGCTAACATGGTACCATGACAGTTAATCACAAATCATTATCGTCATTGCAGTCATCCTGCATCCACAAACCGTCAGCATATTGCATATTGCATCACATAGAAAGCATAATCATACCATATGCATTGCATCTCCATCATTGCATAATATAGATTGGTTATTCTAAGCATTTCATAAACCATAGCATAAACATTTCATAAATCATCCCATATAATATCACATATATCAAAAGAATCCATTGCATAATTATATGAGCATATCACATATGTAAGCATTAGTAACAATCCATATACATCATATACCATATATCAAAATCATCCATTTTCATATCATAAACATCATATCATAGCGCGTACATTATTACATAAAGCATCATTCATACATCATACATTCATTATACATCATCATATCATATCGCCATCATAACATCATAAGTGCATATCATACATAAGAAAATTACACACATCTTATCATCCATCATTGCATAATAATATAGATCTGTTAGTCTAAGAATTTGCATACCATAACATTTTGCATACATCATAAAAAGTGTTGAAGAAAAGGTACAGGAAAAGAAATGCATCCATACATCATCACATAAGCATCATATAGTATCATCATCATAGCATCATAACATAGAACATCATTGAATCACATTGCACAACATATAGAAATAAGATCCATCCATAATGCATAGAAGTAGAATAGGACACATCATATCGGATAAATATCATCTCATCTCATATATCATCAAAATAAATATACTGTCATGGTACAAAAAGAATCGAATCAAGTGTGTATCAAATGCATAAAGTACAAGGGCCCACTGGGCTATCAAAAATGAGCCCATGGGGCACAAAAAGAATCCTATCTCTAAAACAAAATGAAGGCTAACCCTACTAGTGCTGCCCTCGCCACCTGCTCTCTCCCCATGATCCTTTGCGGGTCTGTGGCCTATCCTCTGTGAAAAATCTGGCACTCAGGCTACCCTCGGCATGGCCTGATAGTAGTGTATCCTGTAGTAATCAGCTTCCTGAATGGCCTCCTTGTATGAACAAAGTGGCACCATGCTCCAAGAGGAGGATGCAAACATAATCTCTATCCGTTGTCGTCTTCCCATCTCTATCATTGCCTGTAGCTCTGTAGCCTGTCTCTGCTAGACCACCCGGTCCCACTCTGCCCGTAGTTGATCTCTCTCAGCTGTAAGTGCCTATACCTAGGCATGTAGCTATAAAATATGGCCATCCCTAGGGTCTGGCTAAGGTCCTAGTTGCACGGGTGGCTAATCCTAGTCCCCGTCCCTCGGTGGTATCAGGACCCTGTCCTGGTCACCATGATCCTGGTGTGCCTGGTCCTAGTCCTGCTGAACTTGATCTTGATCGTCCTATCAGGGCTAATCCTATGGCCTCCCATCATGAACTGGTTGATGTGGTGGTGGCCCACCCACTCCCTGATCCTCATCTCCACCCCCTCAGCCTCTGGCCTTCCGCCATACAGAAGGTGTGCCTGGAACTATCAATCGAAGAGGTGGTCGAAACCAATCTTTGTACACTTGCGTTGTGCCTGCATCCACCATACCCTAATCATAAGGCCATGGCCTGGCCACCAGCTGCATAAAACTCTACAATGCCTCATGTGCAGGTATATAACAACCCTGTGAGCTCTGGCTCATCGTCCGTGCAAAAATAGCCACATGCTAATCATTTGGCCTATCCTGTGGCTCGCCGAATTGCCTCTAAACCTTGCCTAGCAGGTACATCTCAAGCATCCTATGCTCCCTGCCCTGCATCAATCTGTACTAGTAGGCAAAGAAAAGTTGTTGTACATCATCGAACCATGCAGGCCATCCAAGGTATGGTCACCATGTGAACACCCGCATATTGTCCAAAACTCTCCTCCAATGAGGAATGTCGGTATGTCCAATGAAAGTAAATGAAACACCGCCTCTGTATTGCTAGACTACTAGATCATCTGGCTCCATATCTATAGGAACAACTCTCAAACGGAGCACAACGATGTGCTCCCAGGCCCAGATATGAAGCAATGTAACGCTGACCCAAAGAGCTCGATCGTCCAGGTATGCAAACTCGTGCAAATCTTTGTATAGCGAGGCCAATAGAACTGGCCCCCAGGCAAAGCAAACTCGTCTCCGCACCATGCGCTCCCAAGCGAGTCCCCATCCAAGACTGAAATACTAGCCTCGTCGATCTAGTGTGACGAGACCTAATATAATAGCTGCAATAACAAGACAAAAGGGTGACACAAAGAGCCTATAATGCTCTAACTCAATCTGACCCTCGCAGAAAACAAGCTCATCCTAGCCCATAACATCGTAGCAGGCCTCCCTCTCGGCATCCATGTCATATATCACGTGCTCTTCGTGGATGGGCAATCTGTGGATCCGCCACATGTTCTCTAGTGTGAATTTTGTCTCACCTGTCAGGAGGTGGAAGGAGGATGTATCGTTGTGCCATCTCTCAGGGAGTGCCATCAGCATACCCAAGTGTGTCCGAACGGTCAGAGCATAAGCGATATACCAAAGACCAATAGCCCCTAGATGCTCATGTTATCGCTCAGGCATACCCTACAAAGCGCCAAATAGTACCCAAGACCTGTGCTCGCGTGAATATAGTATCGTTGCCTCCTCCTGCATCAGGAAAGTCACCATGTTAAAATTCATCAAAAATCATGATCCTGATTTGTCTCGGCATACCCAAAGCAACCTCAGTGTCGTCTGTGGGTGCGGTGCAATTTGAAAGTTTCAAACTACGCCGCTAGGAGTCTTTGACTCTCAAACTTTGTTGCGGCGTCGCAGCTTGAGTATGTGGCCCAGTTAGACCTAAACCCTAAATTGCAAAAAGGACCACCGCAGTGCACTTTTCATATGTAGCTAGGTTTGGAATTTAAACCCTAATTCCAAACTATGTCACAACGTCGTTTCTCGCGACTGTGACATAGTTTGAGGCTGCATGGCACTGATTTAAACTTTCCAGTGGTGCAATACAAGACCGCTCCTAAAAACTAAGTTTCCTAGCCTAATAAATGTGCACGAAAATCAAAAAATGAAGTCATGTCAAGTTGACTCACCGGTGGTCCAGTGCCAGGTAGCCTCTGATGTGTGTGTACTTTGTCCGAGATGTGCCAGGGAAGCTGTCGTTGTGCCATCTCGCGAAGGGGTCAGAGCTCAAAATTGCAAAATCTCTAAAGGTTGAATGTGAAAATGAATTGGAAGTGGCCCCTCAAGGCCTATTTAAGCTTTAAAATTAGGGTTTTTTTACCCTATTTAGCTCTCCAGCTAGGGTCTTGGACCCCCAATCCTGTTTTCGCTCGACCGAGGGCCATTTTGCACCATTTTTTGCATTTTATCTCATTTTTTTGGCATTTTGGAGCCTATCTGGACCCGCCGGGCACCTTGATCTCTTTTTTCGCGAGATCACCCAAAAATTTAAATTTTCATCCGATCTCTTGAGGGGGCAGTATATTGGTATGTTTTCTCTCACTGGGGCAGCAATGGGGCAAATTTTGAAATCGAAAAAATTTGACTTTTGATCGAGACAATTTATTCTTTGAACCAATGTAACGAGTACTTTGCTTCAAAGAGGGGCAAAATGTAGACATGGAAAATATACCGACATACTTGATCCTGATTACTAACACCATTTCATCCTGAATCACCTTCTTAGCTTATCATCACTCTTCATCCTTTAATTAAATAAATAATCATTTATCTAATTAAGTCATTCTCTCATGTTAATTAAATCAATCAATCTAATCTAATTAACCCTAAGTCTCTATTTAATTAAATAATTCATTTTATTTGATTAAATCTCTAAAGTCACCATATTAAATTAAATAAATTAGACCTTGTTTAATTTAATCTAACACCATCCCCTTTAGTTAAATAAATCAAATCCTTTATTTAATTAAATCTAAATCACATTCTTCTCATCCTTTGATTTAAATCAACCCATAAATCTAAATCAAATTCTCACATCATCTAATCCCTCATTAAATTAATTAAACCTTGATTAATTTAATCCTAATCTCCAAATTTATCTAGATTTTGCCACTTGCACATGAAAATATATTTAATGGATTTATTAAATCTCTATTTTCTTTCAACTTGGCATCTTTAGAGGAATATTCTTCCAAATTTGAAATCCCTTCAAGTGGATTCGTCCTTCCAACAAGACATTCATTCCTTCTTACACGTCCTTGTGCATTGAGCCAAGTGACATTTAAGTCATTTTTTTCCCTCTTACATGTCATTTCACTATTTTCAAATTCCACCTAATTGCATTTATGGGCACATTCATCAAAATGTGCACATCCTTTGCCCATTCACATATTGACAAGTGGCGCTTGCCCATTGGTTGAAGATTAGTCCCACATTGCTTCATTTTGGGCATTCTCCCATCTTGTCTTTCTATAAATAAGAGGTTTCTCTCCTCATTTTGATCATCCACAATTTGAGCAAGTTTACTATACTTGGTTTCATCCTCAAGCATATCTATTTTCATCAATTTTATCAAGGTCTTAGCTAGGTTATGCAAATTTTTCATCATGGAGCTCAAGTGAATCTTCAACAAAGTGGATCAACCTTCATCACTCATCAACATTGCATCATAGGAGTTGGGAAAGGGCCAATTTTCACATCAAATTGGCACCAATTCCCCCACGAGATCAAGAGTTTGCATGCTTAATTAGGATTTCATTGCTTTTTCATTGTGCTCTTCAGTCTTATTTCCTATTTTGAGCATTGTTAATGGATTTTATGGGGAATCTTGATTCTTGCTTGCATTGGATCTAATGATGTGTTTTTTTCTTGTGTTTTGCAGGTATTAGGATTGGGGTTCTACAGTTGGGGTATGGTATTAGAGGGTTGTATGAAAGGGTTGTTTTTATATTGAATTTAGGAGTGTTTTTAGGTGGTTGTATGATGCAATTGTTGAGTAATCGTAAAATCAATGAAAGATAACTTTGTGTGCTAAATCTAATGTAGTAACTATGAGGCATATTAGTCCATAGACCATTTTATTGTTGTTAAACCACATGCACTTCAATTCATAATCACTTGGTTCAAGAACAAGTCCAAATAAATAGGGTAATAGATCATGCATAATGTAGTTATTCTATATCACTTGTTTACAAGATCAATAGTTCTTTGAATTTAGACTAACAACATAAAGGTGCAATTTTATACTAAAATCCATGATGATATCCTCCAAATTTACTCAATCACAAGATCCCCTCATCAAAATATGATTAGCTCTTTCTACTTAACTAGTGTAATTATAGTTCTCACTCACCATATCTGTAAAGTGATCACAATTTACTAGAATTATGTTTTATATAAATATTCCCTTATACATACACACATAAACTTGTATAAAAGTATATACATTTAGACAAATTTGTATAGTCAAATATCATGTCAAAAATTTAAAGAAAGTAACTATACAATTTGTAAGCATAAACACTATAAACAATATTTACATTTTTGTTAAACTATAAAACAATATGTATATAAGTATATACTAGACAAATCTCTAAAAACTTACAATTTGTAAATAAAAGCGTAAATTTTAGAACTTGTGTTTTCCACATTACAAAATAAAAATAGTTGAGAAACTAAGAAATTTTATATGGTATATGTAAATTATGCAAAACAATATACAAATATGAAGAGTATAAATATGATATTGCTTAAATATAAAACTATGTTAAATATTTGTGTAAGTATTTTTATTAATTGGAAGATATGAAGTGGATGTGTTAGCATGGAGCGTAACAATTGATTGCCCATATAGATTATATGAACTTGTATTTAAGGTAGTTTAGACATCAATAACTACTCACTGAAATCTATTTGACTTGTCTTTTCTCAAAAAAAATGGTTATTGTAAACATTTAGACATATAATTAATTTAAAATATATATATTTTGCTTTCAAAGAATCTCCTAATTTAACCAAATTATCTTATAATGATCTTTTGCTATTAAATCCTTCCCAATTCGAATTTTCCTCTTATTCTTAAACTTTTTTTCCCTTTCATAAAAAAAAAAAGAAAAATGAGTCTTGATGCCAATTGAAGGTAATTCCAATAGGTCCTCCCAAGTGGCGCTTTTGTCGGTATTGATGAGATTTTATTTGTATTAAAGAATAATGTTATCATCCAATTATTTGAGTGGACTACTCAACCAATTCTAGAAGAAAATGGAAATCAAATTTATCAAGTTGTCCTAAAAAGAAAACTTCCCATCGAGATTATATGACAATTCGTGTAAAGCCATCTTTTTTAAGTTGTAGGTGTTGTCATCTACCCAACCTCTTTTTCCACCACATGAAGGGACACATTATCTATACCTATTCTCCTACATTAATTTATAAGAAAGGTAATTAAAAATAGATTAGATTTAGAAAATGAATGTTCTCATAAAAAAAAGGTGTTTATTAGTTCCTGCCTGGAACTATAGCGGAGCCTTCCAACATTAAATAGTGATTAATCTTTCCTTTATTCAACTAATCAAATCGCTAGAATTTTTTTGCATAGATTTACTTTGGACTAAGGTTAGAACAATTTGCATATTTTTTAACCCAAATATTGTCTCAAGGTTTTTTTGGCACTTTGTGATTGGGGTTTCAGCTAGGTCTGCAGATTGTCATAGGATTTGTGAGCAATTACGAGGCAAGAGACCGCGTAGAAATCGATGTTTGTCTGCAGATGCTCAGAGGCTTTGTGGGAATTACGAGACATGAGTAGTCGATATTTGTCTACTCTGCATGCAGAGGAGACATGGATGTGTTGCATCCAACTCGTAGCAAATGCATTTTGAAGCAAACGAGGACTTTCAGGAATGTGTTTACAGTTGCAGTTTTGGTTCTTCTATTTGTGGATTCATACCGGGCTACCCACATAATTTATCCTGGTGGAAAGAACAGCAGCATACCACGAAAGGAGGAAGCAAAATTACCAGGGCATAACACGAAAGGAGGAAGCAAAATTATCAGGGCCATTCACTGGATTCATACTGGGCTACCCACATAATTTATCCTGGTGGAAAGAACAACATCATACTACGAAAGGAGGAAGCAAAATTATCAGGGCCATTCAATGAATTTCAATGTAATGGAATATGGAGCAATTGGTGATGGTTCACGAGATGATAACCTTGTAAGTGCCTCACTGCTTTTATTCTATCATTCACAAAGTCAAACGTTGAGCCCTCCGAAAATCTATTTCCAATGCCCTTGTTTTCTACCAGTTTTGTTTTTCTTTGTTTCTTTTTCTGTAGGTTTGGAGAACATGGGCGTAGGAGATTACAAGCAGCAACAAAGACTACTGTATTTAGCGTGCAAGGCAATGTCTACCCCGATGGGTAAGAAAAAAGAACAAACCCCTAATATTTCATTTACATTCTTGATTCCAAATTAAAGCTCATGAATATGCATATTGTATTACAGGATTTACTATGTGACTGCATATATTGGTAATCCCCCCAAGGAATATTTTCTGGATGTAGACACTGGCAGAGATTTAACACAGGAAAGGCTCACAGGGGAGATCCCCCAACAACTTGGCAATTGCAGCAGTCTAGCTTACTAAAACATTGCAATGAAAAATAGGGGAGAATAGATCCACAGATCAACAGAAACCAGAGCCAATTTTAGCGAAGAAATGGCTTCGAGGGCACAACTGTCTCAAAATCTGAAGGAGCTTCCCATTAATCTCTGTCAAACATCGCCATCGAACAATGCGTCTAGGTTTCTATAGTATTTTTTTAAACCCTAATCTCAGGAATATCGAAATCTCAATTTTTTAATAACCATGGCATTTCCAATCAGACTATTCGAGATTGCTCAATGTTGTTGTATTATTTATTTATTTTAAATTGATTTTAGCATTTGAGGACAATTTTAACATTCAATTGACCTGTCAATTATGAAATTTGGTATTAGACACATTTTCGCCAATCAGGAATGGGAAATATTGATTGACAACCACACACTCTCATTGTGTATGGTATTGTTTTCAGGATCTTAAAAATCCAAGTTTTGCAAAATCCATACAAGGTATGCACTTGCACCTCCTTGCATTTTGGGATTACAAGGATTACATATCTGTACATTATTTTCTACAGTGTTTGTGGCTGTGAGAATTTGCACAGATAGTACATTGTAGAAAATGACGCCTTTTTAAGACATGGGGAAGAGAGGTATTTCCATTTCTTAATCATTTTGGATTTAACTGGGTAGACATATGTTGTTTACAAAATGTCTCAGCCATTGTCAAATCATGGTGCTTGAATGTAGCTTTTGCTCCACTCAAAGTTAGGTTGAGCGGAACATTGCAAGACAAACTATTATATGATATTGGGCCCCTGTCACAACCTTGCCATCCGTTTATCTGGAATACTTCTCTCATGTTTGGATTCTCAAAAGGTTGTCTTACCATGTCCAGATGGGATGAAGTGAACAAATTTCTTGCAAAAACAGAGTAATATGCTAGCATTGTATTTTTCAATATACATGGTACGCTACCTTTGAATGTGTCTCCTACATCAGAGATGATAACAACGTATTAGTATAGTGTAGGGCTACGGTGATGTTTGGCTTAAATGCATTGTATGGTATTAGATATCAAAGGGTCATTGGGGAGGTGCTTGGGATTTGAGCAATGCCCAAAATTTGATTCAGTATACAGTTGATCATGGTTATAAGATATATGCATGGGAGTTTGGTAAGCGCATTTTAGCCCAATTTTAACAATTTTTTTCCAGCTCTGTAGATCGTTATTTTTCTTAACAACATATTATGATGGATAGTATTATCTTTGGGACACACAAAATGAGTTAAGTGGATCTGGTATAGGAGCAAGGGTTGATGCTAATTTGTATGCTTCTGATATAATCGAGCTATACAAAATTTTGAGAGAAATCTATAATCATTCTCATGAAAAACCATTGTTGGGGGATTCTTTGATGCATCTTGGTTTTAATCCATTCTTCAAGATAGAGGGCCAAATGTTCTCAATGTTGTTACATGACATATATACAATCTTGGAGTGAGTAGATAAGACAGACAAACACCCTTAATATTTTCTTTTGTTCTCACTTGCAAGTTTGGGTATAATAATAACATTTTTGTGTTGGTCAGGTGTGGATAATAATTTTCAGAGAAGATATTGGATCCATCACACCTTAACAAAGAAGCTATAAAGTTTAGAAGAATGCAAGCCATTGTATGCACATATGGTTCTTGGTCAGGTTCTTGGGTTGGGGAAGCAAGTGGAGCCTTTAACCATGGATGGCATCTTGTTTCAGATACTTTCGTAAATAGTTTTTGGTAAGATATTACTAATCATGCTTTTCTTGCACTTGGAAATATAAATAAATACCTGCATACTCCAGAGAGTTCTGAACTTTACTATATCCATTAAAAAAATTGGTATCCAAACATATATGTACAATAATCTTGAATTTAAGCAGTCTTCTTTATCAATCTTTTTCTCTGTTCTTTTTGGGTTTAATTTTTGTGTTTGTTTTCTTACCTGCTTTGACAATGCTCTTAGGATTTTGCTCCTCCTTGGGGAAGATTATAAATCCTTAATAAGGGAACTTGGAAAATGATTTATGAACTTTGTTATGCACAGGTATTTAGATCAGCTTGGCATGTCTGTCACATTCAATACTAAGGTCTGTTGCAAGTAAAGTCTGATAGGCGGTAACTATGCACTTTTGAATGTCACTACTTTTGAACCAAATCTTGATTATTACAAGTTAGTAGTGAAAATTATCATATATTTTATTAACTTATTATATTTTGTAGATTGTAACTCCAGTTTAGTTTATTTTCAATTTTCAAGCATCATTAATGAACTTTGATCATATTCAAAAACTATTAAAACTATCATCTTGACAAAACATAACAAAAGCTTCAAGCTATCTCAATTTATTTTATTGTTTATAATCCAGTGCTCTTCTTTGGCATCGGTTGATGGGAAGAACTATCCTTTCCACTAAATTTACAGGACCAACATATTTGCGTTCATATACACATTGTGTCGAGAGTGATGTAAGTATGATACAAAATTCTTTTTTTAGGTTTTCCTTACAACTAGAATGCATGACCTTTTCTTTTCCCTTTTGGATATCCTTGCAATTCTATGACCTATATTTTGTTTAAATACTAGTTTAATTCCCTCTAGTGTGAAGGAAAAAAATAAAAGTTTCAAGATTAGGGACAGTAGTATGCACTTGCATTTGTAGACATAGAGGATTAAAGGCTAGGAACAATTCAACCACCATCTACTATATCTACTATTAAAGTAATGTGAGTAGTAGACTATACATTTATGGCCTGTATGGTTTCTGTATCTCACTAAATTTTTCCATTCTTCAGACTGGGATAACTTTGCTATTGATCAACCTCAACAGTGACACGAGTATTGATGTTCTTGTTTATGCTTATCTAAATTTTACCCAAAACAAGAAGGGTCATACTGCAAAAGAGTCTTTTGTACATGCACTGAAGATATTTTTCCCTGGGCTGGAAGCAAAACATTAGATGTCAAAGGCTATAAGATGGGGTACCACTTAACAGCAAAAGATGGTGACCTCCATGGTCAAACGATGCTTCTAAACGGTGCAATTTTGAAGTTAACTGAAGATGGGGATATTCCTTCATCAGATGTTGTCATCGTTGATTCCACACTCCCTATTTCCCTAGCTCCTTTATCTATTGTTTTTATTTCTTTATCTGGTATCAGTATTCCTGCTTGTTCACAGTAGCAATGAATTAGCTATTTATTTTAAATTTATATGATAGTCCATTGCAAATTAGTCCTTGTGTAACAATGTATGTAATGTGCCAGTTTTGGAATCTGAGACATATTATGTTTTACCTATCTGGAATTATGCCATTGTTGTTGACATTGTTGTATGATTATTAATCTACCATCTAGGATTTTTTGGTTCCATGTATTCCCCTCTGTTAAATGGATTGACAAAGATCCAAGAATGTTCAAGGTTTCACATTCATGGAAAATATTAATTTTCTCAGGGTAAATTAGTTTATTCTAGAGTATGTAAACATCATCAAGCTAATAACTAATTGGAGCTCCCCATTAAAGTGTATATTACAAAAAGATACAAGAGCATGTGTTACTGGTACATGAGACAGTATTGCTTGTCTCAAGGTGTATAAATTTTTTCACTCGCATTAAAAGAAACATAGGAATTGAACAACTTTTCCTTTTTTCTTATGTAACAATGTATGTGTAATGTGTTGATTCTGGTGTTGAGATATGTCTATGTGCTGCCCCTCAAGAAGTTCCACTTTTCTAGTTTCTACATCATAATTCAATAATTCTCAATAACACCAAAATGATCAGAGAGATCAAGTGCAAGTTGTAAATTTTATTTTGATTAATTTATCCTATTGTAATTACATCAATTTCCAAAATTCTTCTGTTCAAATATACCTACAAAGACCTATACTAAAACTACTCTCACATTCAACATTACAGTCAAGGCAAGCAACCAAGTTAAAATAATTATACATTTTGGTGAAACAAATTTTCCTGGTTGAAATCGCCCAGCTTCAAGTGGTTAAGATTTGTCAATGGTTGAAAGACCACTCTTGATAACAGAATACACACATAAATACAAGCTTGTCTCCAGAGTCAATTTGAGTCGCCCAGCTTCAAGTGGTTAAGATTTGTCAATGGTTGAAAGACCAATCTTGATAACATAATACACACATAAATACAAGCTTGTCTCCAGAGTCAATTTGAGTCCTTATTACCAAACAACTGCACAAGAAGAAAATGGTTTCTGTTTTGTACCAATTGAATGCACTTATTTAGATGGTCAAAGAGTTCAATCTGCACCTATTTATCTAAATATCCAGCACACAAATAAAATAAAAACTGTTCTTGCACACATTGGCAGGAACTTCGTTGCTATGTGGCTCTTGTTTAATATGGTTCGGTTGAGGTTTAACCTTCTCAAATAGAATTGGTAGATAAAATTTAGATTTAAATTTATTATTAAGAAGTTGACAATTTTATGTAAAGATTTGTGTTATTATAAATTAGGTTATTTTGTGTAATGCATTTTTAAATTACGCTGTCTCATGTGATCTAGTCTATATGATGCACCTTGGTCCTTTGTTAGTACAAACTTCATAAAATTGATCACCCTTGCTTTAGTGCTTGTCTTTTTGAGTTCCACACATATAAGACATGCTACAATTATGTAAATTTGATGTAACTAGTAGACTAGTGTAATACCTAAATGTAAAGATCTCTTTTTAAATGATTGTGAATTGGTTTTGCTTCTATATGGTTCTTGGATGATTTTTCAATTATTTCAAATGACCTGAGATATGGTTTTAGATATATGTCCATGGTTGTTAATTCAAAAAAAAATTGTGTGGTTAATGGGGTAATGACTAGTTTTCTAAAAGAATCAGTTTCAAGGTAATAAATGATTAATTTGAATTTTGGTGAATTAGCTTGAGGCACATAGCCTAGGCCAAGATAGATTTAGCCAAACAACCTAGGCTAAGACCAATTTGAGCCACACAACTTGGTCTAGGACCAGGTCAAGTCCACATGGTCTACACTAGGACCAAGTCGCATGACATGGTCTAGTCCACAATGTGAAATGTCATGGAATGTGTTGTGAAAAAATGAAATGGTGACAAAGTGGAAAATGGGTGGTGGATAGAAGTTTTTGTTAGAGTAATAAAGTCATCACCTAATTAATTAATTAATCATTAATTAATTGGGTCACTTTATGCTTTATTACACTTAAGCTAAACTTAGGAGTGCTTTTAATTCAATATTTGCTTTTATTAATTAGTTGCATTTTGCATGATTAAAGCTTCTAATATTAGAACTTGTCTCATTCATTCCTATGAGGACACTTGTCATGTTCTAATCTAACCCTAATCTAGGGTTAACTTTCATCATTTTCATAAGGATTGATTCATTGTAAGTATTATCAATTTTGTATGGCAGCATATTCATGCCAGTTGTTCACATAATGCAAATTGGTGTTTTCATCAGATCTGATTTGTAGGGCAATCATATCTTGTTTATTTCTTCATAGTATGATAGGTTTATTGTTGCAGGTGTTTCACGGGAGTTGTGGATTGAATTAGTCAATTCCAACATGGTATCAGAGCACCAGATCTGCAACTGCCTTGTCCACTTTTTTCGAAGAAATCAACTCATGCATTAATATCTATGATCCATGGTCAAATTCTGAGCATTCCATTAAATCCAAAGTTGCTAGAACAGTCAAGTTTTCCTTTCGTTTCGTCGGAAAATGCCTCCATTTGTCAGATTTGTGAGGATTTGAAGTTTATGAGGGTTTCCAGATCCAAAGCATACCTACAATTTTGGAGTGTTTTGAGCCCAAACGGACCTCACCATCGCGTTCCGAGTGCCCAAAAACCCCAAAATCGATTATCAAATCGTTGAAATCGGACACAATGACTCCGGGAGGCAAAAAAAATTCATTTTTGGGTCGTACGGCTTGGTATGACACACAATCCAAGAATTAAAAAAAAAAATAGAATTAATGGGTGCCACCGTCAATAAACCGCCAGGTTTTGCCCCAAACCCTTTTGGAGAAGTTTTGGTATTTTAGCCATAACTTTTGCATCCAAACTCGGATTTTCAAAAATGAAATATCACCAGAAAGTTGGTTCTGAGCTTGATCCAGTGGTGTAGGTGTTTTTTTTCTGGTTTTTCTATTATGTTGCATTTTTTTCCAATAAAATTCAGATCATCATTTTCGCACTTCTGGGGGCATATCTTTTGCATACAGTCTCTGTTTTTTGAAAACGAATAGGCGTTGCAAAGCTCTTCCAGTTCTCTACACAGATATGTGATCCATTTTTCCAGAATATTTACCAAGTATTTTCTTTTTGTATCAGAAGTCAAATTTTCCTTTTTTGGTGTATTTCTTGGGAAACATGCACAAAGGATCAAATTTTTTCAATACAAAGAAGATAATTTTTGCATTATGAGTTATATACTGCTTTATTTTTCATCCCATTACTATATCATTCAATTTCAAAACATGGAAAAACATCAAAACATTCTCCTTACACCATACAACTATTATGAGTGGAAGAAAAACATAGAGATCATTTTGAAGAAACTGGGGTTGTCTAGAGTAACCATGGGTACAGAGGTTGAACCAATAGCAACAGCAGAGAAGATAAAATGGTTTAACAGATGTGATGAAGCTTTTGGAACATTATGCATGTCTATGTCTCCTGATCTCTTATTTCACATTGAATCTTGCACAACACCTAACTAGATTTGGACCCAATTGGAGTCCTTGTTTGGTAAGCAAGATTCTTTGAGGGGTTTTTAGTTAGAGAATGAGCTTATAGGTCTGAATCCTAGAGATTTTAGCAGCATGCAAGAATTTTTCACAAAACTTAAGTCTCTCAAATTGTAGTTGTCACAATGTGGTACTCCTAAGCAGGATTCACAGTTGATTCTTTCCATCCTTGCCAAGTTGGGCCCTGACTATTCAATATTTGTTTCAACTTTCTATGCTACACGAGATGCACTTGGCATGAGATTTACCATTCCTTCACTTGATGATTTTACTTCTTCTCTCACTCGGGAGCAAGAAAAATTGGTTCAGATGGGTACTTTGAAGTCTTCGAGTTGGGTGATGTCACAATAGTGTGTCTCACTTTTGGGACATGCTAATTTTTGCCTGAAATCACTATTTTTAGAAAAACTAATGATTTAGGTCTTCAGAGGCTCCATCTAAAGGGTTTTAATTGAAGAGGGATAGATAAGACCCCCTTAGATCAAACCCCCTTGGATAGAATCCCTCTAGCATTAAATCATACCCACAATGGTGTCTCCTTTGTACCTATTAAAATGTTGGCAAAAACCCACTTTTTCTTTACCTTTTGAGGGATTAAATAACGTCATTTAAAATTTATATTTTGCAAGATTGTTGCCCTCAAAAAGAGCTTTCAAACAAGTATAGTTTTGATATACTTTCATTTTATCATGTATTTAGTTTTTAATTTTTACTAAACATTGGTTTTTCTCTAAAGATCAAGCTCTTTGTTGTACAAAGTTGGAAAAATAGTAAACCATTGTAAAAAAAATTCAAAAAATACCCTTTCCCTAGGTATAGATGTCCTTATTTCACCCAAAAAATAAAAATTGGATTTTGATATATACACAACAAGTTAAGTTGTATGACACACAAGTATGTCCAAATTATAGTTACATTGACTTCAAAATTTAATTTAAAAAAAAATATACAACAAAAAATTATAAAAATATATCCTTTCCCCAGATATTGATGTTGAGAATCTATATTTCAAAAATTAGAATTTAATCCTTTCTAGAAAAAAAGTTACGTTGTACAACACAAACGTTACTTTCTGAAAATTTTGTTTTCTATTTAAAACTAGTTATTAAAGGAGATGTTGAAAGATTCATGATTTATTTCAAAAAATTTGAAAAAAAATATATTTATAATCTACACACAAATTTCCAAAAATCATTAGTTCACATCATCTTCAAATTCTTAATGGTTTAGCTGCTATAAGTCTTATAATATGAAAATTTAGTTAAAAATATTGATGTAAATGTCCATCTTGGGAAAAAAGTGAGACACAGTATTGTGATTTCACCTAGGTCACAGGCTCTAGTTGCCATTTAGAGTCCTAAGGAGAAGGCTTCACCTAGCAAAGAAAAGAAATAGAAAAACAAACATGGGCAAGCAAAAGAATCATCTTCACATGCATCTTCTGAGTACTCACCCTCTTCCAAAGGGGGATCATCTAGGAAGGAGAGACCGACGTGTGCTTATTGTCAGAAGCAGGGACATGATGAGCATCATTCTTATGCTAAGTAGATTGATCATTTGAAACATCTTCTACAACAGAACCATATACAATTGCCATCTTCTATGTCTCTCGGTCCATCACCTTCTTCTGCATCACCATCACCATCACCATCTACACAAACAGGTACAACATATATTGCTAATGGACATGATAAGATGAAAGGCCACGCCTTACATGCATCCGCAGGTCTTCAGTCAAACAGATTTTTGCTTGATTCAGGAGCTTCCCATCATATGGCATCTTCACAGGATATGTTTTCTACATTTGGTGTAAGCACCACACCACACATTCTATTGGGTAATAACACATATGTTAGTGTTAGTGGGAAGGGTACAATTTCCATTGATGATGGTATCTTTCAGGGGGTACTATCGAAACCATCTTTGACAACCAACCTCATCTTTGTCTATCAAATTACTCATAGTGGATCAGGGAAGACAGTGGAGTTTTCATCAGGGATTTGTACACTAGGCAGATTGTGGTAGTTGGCACTGTTGATCATGCTTCTAGGCTCTATGACTTTTCTCATTTTGCATCCAAGGATCCACCATCACCTATACCTAATATTCACTCTCCACCATCGAGAGTACATATGGAGAAGAAGTCTAGTAACTTGAACTTGTGTGTGCATCCATCCACCACAGTTCTTGAGACTCCTTCAGAGCTTCTTTCTCCTCCTCTTGCTTATTCAGAGATCATACCTATTGAGCGGGACACTAGTCATTCATTCTTTGTATTGTTTGATGACTACTCGCTAGATATTGCATAGCTATTTGTTGAGTCACACATTGCAGTTATTCATACCATTCATTTCCCACCATTATCCGTGCCTTTAGAGGTTGCATATCAAGAGTCTTCAGATTTGTTTGGTCTTGGCATCATTTGTCTTGGTTTAGATACAGAGATTCAACAACATCTTTTCAGGACATCCATCTTCAAGCTTCTTGATCCTTCACTCTACACCGAGGTTCTTCAAGATTGTCCTTTGGATTTGTTTCTTCCCAAGGGGAGGAACAATGTTTTCCAGTCTCCTATTATTTCTCCTATGGAGATTCTTGTATATGTACTTATGAGATAAAAGTTGTCTTTGGGGGGTATCATGTAATCCACCTTCTATCCTTCTTCTATTAGTGCATTACATTCTTTTCTTTTCTCTCTTTTGGAGGGGAATTTTATTCCCATGTGGTTTTCTCCCTTTCTCCAATTATGAGAATTTCATTTATGTACATGGGTACCTCATCTGCCATTAGGGCGGGACCCATTCATGCATCCATTCAAGTATTTCTTTATCATAGTTTAGTTTCTCCCTAGTTCATCTTAAGGGGGGTGTTAGAGTAATAAAGTCATCACCTAATTAATTAATTAATCATTAATTAATTGGGTCACTTTATGCTTTATTACACTTAAGCTAAACTTAGAAGTGCTTTTAATTCAATATTTGCTTTTATTAATTAGTTGCATTTTGCATGATTAAAGCTTCTAATATTAGAACTTGTCTCATTCATTCCTATGAGGACACTTGTCATGTTCTAATCTAATCCTAATCTAGGGTTAACTTTCATCCTTTTCATAAGGATTGATTCATTGTAATTATTATCAATTATGTACGACAACATATTCATGGAAATTGTTCACATAATGCAAATTGGTGTTTTCATCATATTTGAGTTGTAGGGAAATCATATCTTGTTTATTTCTTCACAATGTGATAGGTTTATCGTTCCAGGTGTTTCATGGGAGCTGTGGATTGAATCAGTCAATTCCAATAGTTTTATATCCCAAACAACCCAATCAAGTGTTATGATTACTCATTTACAACATGTGTGTAAAGTGACATAAAAAGGTGTAAAAGTGAAGGGTATGCACTTTTATGCCTTACATTTTGCCACCACTGTTATTAATTATGTATTTTGATTATGCAATAAATATAAATAGGCATGAAAATGATATTAAATTTTGGATGATGCCTTGTTGCCTTCATGTAATTACAAAAACATAGTGTCTTTCACATATACACACAATTCATTAGTCATACCTAGACCCATTATCAGTGCTAAAATCCACAATGATCAAATGGAGCATGCAAAAGCCATAAATTAAAAGTGGAGTGAAAAGTAAGACTTCTAGTGCAAGAAGGATCATGACACATATGGTTATTGTGGCATTTTGGACAACTAGGCATAGACATCATATGTGCATGGTAATATTAAATATATTCATTGTTTGTATGCCCCCTCAAAATGTATGTGTTGACAAAAAAATCAACTAGCAACAATAATATTAATTGCTCTTATATGATATCCTAGTAGCTAGAGCTAGCATTTCACAAGGGTAACTTGGAATAACCATATACCTCTAATGTTCTAAGAAATCAAAATTCAAGAGGTTACTTTATTTATTCATATTCAGACTTATGATATTCATAGTAGCTCCTACTCTAACTCTTTTCTCTCTCACACATACATATATATTCTCTGCCCTTCTAATTATATAAAACCTCTTCTTATCATTCTTTAATAGATTTTATAGACACATAAAATTGACCATTGCATTAGGTCAATTTTATCCCTAATTCATCTATTCCTAATTTATCATATTAATTAAATAATGTCTTATTTATTTAATTTATATCCTCCATTTATCCTGCTAGCCTAAACCCATTTATCTCATTCTTCTAATGTCCTAGCCTAAGGTAAATAGTTAATTTTAATTGTTTATCCCACTTTATCCCTCATCCCATTCTCTCCAAATAAATTAAATAAATAAATTTTATTTAATTTATTTTCTCTCTTACATGTCACGTCATCCAAATTTTTCCATTAGTTCTAAACCTACCCCCTAATCTTAATCTAATCACTCTCTTAAGCATGTGCACACACTTAATCCTTGATTAAGTGAGGACTCTTTCCATTTATTTCCTACCCACCTTATCTCCTTACTCATAAATATTTTCCCTTTTGAGATAATTTCAAGAGTCCTATTGATGTGTGTGTTTTGATACATCAACTTGTTAAATCATTTTTCCCTCTTGGAAAAGGGGAAAATATTCTCCAAGGCTAAAGAAACTTGTTAATTAATTCTTGGCTAACTTAGAGGTATTTATGGATGTTCAATTCGAATGGCTACTAGTGTCTTAGAAAAAAAATGATTTTATAGCTATTTTGTTAAAGTATGCTACAACTTGTTTATCTACAAAAATGATCCACGATCAATGTTCATTTTATGAAAAATGGGAAAGATTCATCATTCAAGCTTAAAGATAAGAGAAAATCTAATCTAAACCTATGTTTAGTCCAAACTAGTTAGACTTCAAAAAAACCAAAAAAGAATTAGGAAAGGGGAGAAAATAATATGAGATTGAGAAGAAGAAAAGTGCATATTAAGTTATCAAAGGTTCTTCTAGTGTCATCACCAAGTCCCATGAAACATTCAACCAAAAAATTAGCAACCAAATCTAGCATTATTTTCTTGTACAAAATTATAAAGATCTCCAACCATTGACCCACCATGAATGTGTATATAGATAGTGTTGGCAAAGAGAGGGTGCAAATTGTTCTAGGCCTATGCTCTTCTATGTTGTATTTATAACCCATTGTAAAGGATAAGAACTTATGAGGTGGATTACAAAGTAGTGTTATAAAGGTAAAAAATAGTCAATCAAAATATAAGCATATAAACATTCATCACATATACATATCAACTTTGAGTATACTAATCAATCTCTTAATACATATTTTTCTCCTTATTCAAATATTATTCTTATCTATCCTCTCAATTACATATCATTTATCATATTATGCTCTATTTCTCTCTCTTTCTCACATATAATTCCTTCTTCTATCGGTTATTGTAGCATCGTAAATTGTCACCCATGACAATTTCACACTATGTTTTGCCCCCCCTTAAGTAATTGGACCTAATTATACATCTAATGTCCCAAATTATGCATTCTAGAGCCCATTTGGACATTTATCAATAAAACCCATGTATAAAACCAATGCAAACATATAATATTTTTGTCTCGACACTTTACACCCCACAAAATAGGATCGGGACTAAATCGTACTCGGTGACTTGTCCCCCTATTTTGCCTCCAAATTTTAATATGTCGAAGTCAACATTTTATTATTTTAATTTCAAAATTTCAAATGTCGGTTATCGAGATCTAATTTTTGAGAAATTAGAATAATTGCAAATAAATACCTAGTCATTACATCATTTGAAATCTATCTAGCAAGAATTATTGTCAAGAGCATTATCACACAAGTCAAGAGCAGTCAAGAGTTGATTTATTGTAGCAATTCTATATCAAAGCATCATGTCAAGTTTTACGTGAGTTTTGTCATGTTTATGTTATCATGTTGTTTGTGAGATCTAACCCTTGTAGGTCTTCAAGCAAATCAAACAAACAACAATCAATCCTTGAGGAGATGTGTATGACTTTAGTCCTTCAAGGAATTCATTTTTGAGAGGTGAGTTGCAGTCCATTGTTGATTCATCATTCATTTTTCATTTAGCCTCTATCCCTCAAAAGGATAAGCTCTCTTTCATTGGCATCAAGTTATTGTGGAGGTGGAAACACCAACATGGGATTTGGCTTAGGCAAGCTCCTATATGGAACAACCCTTCCCTCTCTTTGAATGTGCAAGTTTCAGGTATGAAGAATATTGAAAGAAGTTAGAAGGTCAATTGTTCATTGTTGCATTCACACCCTACAACTTGACAACATATGAAAACTCTATTATCTCGACACCCGAAAAAGATTCGACAATAAGACACCTGGGGAAAGGAAGCTTTGATATGGCTCTAGATGTGAAATCATATTTAAAATTTAGTCACAAGGACAATGTCCCCTAGGACAACTTAGTCCTCCATTTTCAGCCCCAAATTCATATCACAGGTGCATAGAACTCTGCTCAGTCTGTCTCTAAAGTCTAAATTTGTCTATGACTTTTTGGATCTACTATTTTTGCATTAGAATAGTTATTTGCATCATTAGTCTATTCAATCATTGTATTTCATTTCAAAATCCATTTCAAGTTTGGTCAAGGGCAGGTTGACTTACCTTTTAGGTTGTAAGTCAGTCCTATACCTTGTCCAAATGTACCAAACCCTCGCTACCTCAAATTTTAAATGAAGTGATAAGGAAAAAGTGCCTAAACCCTAGAGTAAAATCAAGGTCACACATTTTCCTTCATTTCAATTACATCACTATTACTTTCTACATATAATATATGCATTGTTAAACACATGGATGTGTTCCTCTTTCTTGGTATGTCCATTTGTATTATATGTCATGGGCCAACTCTATGTGCTACACTTGAGGTGTGGTGACGTTTCCTTGATATATCCTACACAAGGTGTGTTCTTGTGTTGCTATCCTTTGGTTCCCTTGTAATTTTTCACCATTGGCCTCCATTAAGTTGTTCTTTCAAGTTTTCAACCTAATGTGAGTGGCATGGCTTTTCCCTACAAACATGACTGCCCAACTATACCTATGTCTTATCTTCAAGACATGTTGGATCTATTTTCCAATGCTTTAATAAATGATTGAAGATATCAAAATTCTCCAAAATTATGTACCATTGCCACAAACTTTACAAAATTAATGTTTCCCTATTATATTATGGATAAATGTTCTTGTGCATGCTTAGCATGTTATTGAATGTATGCATCCATTGTGAGATAGTTTTTGTAAGAGGTGGATGTATTGGTTACCACAAAGCTTACAAAATTAATGTTTCCCTAGCACATATTCTTGTCAAACATCACATCTCAACACAAGATACCTTGTAGCACTATTAAACAATCACAATGATCCACATTCAATATTTAATTAAAACATTGCATCTGATAAATCATTTATTCGACAAGAAAACACACAAGGAACTAAGAACAATTCATAGTCTCATATAACGTAATCATCTAGGATAATAATCACATACAAATTACCATGGGATGGAACATATAATAATCATAAGATAATCTAAAAGGGGTCAAAATGAGGGATATTACATGGTTTCAGAGCTAGTTTTTCTTTCAATGACCATAACATTTAGTGGTTATTTATCATTGACAACTCCAACTTCTTTTGTAGAAACACCTTAAATCAAAGATTTTATACTATTTTACAAAGGAATTCATACTATCTTTAATCTCTTCTGAAGATTAGACCTTGTGAACTACCTTTCAACAAATTCTTTAGCTTGCTAACATTGATTTCCCTTGCATCATTTGAATACAAGAGCTAATTGCATAAGTCACACTTCACAAGTTAGAGCTTCAACCTCTTCTAGCTTGTGGAAGAATTTGTGGTGAAATTTTGGCGTCGTACAAAGGAATGACACTCTAGGGCTTCTATCTAAAGTGCTTAGTCCTTTCTCTTTAACACTTTATAAGCATAACTTTGAGATGGGGGTTTCTCATCCCCTCTAACTTGCCTTTGTAGGCTTAAAAAAGTTTGTCAATGTAGACTTGAGCCTAAAATTGTTCACTTTGTTTGGTGTTTGGTCTACCAAGGGATTCCACTTGGTGAAAGACTTATACATGTTGGACAAGTTCATACTAAATGTCCAGCCTTAAACAAAGTAGTATTTCAAACACATATTTTGGAATTTCCCT
Organism: Sequoia sempervirens; assembly: GCA_007258455.2. Taxonomy (NCBI): domain Eukaryota; kingdom Viridiplantae; phylum Streptophyta; class Pinopsida; order Cupressales; family Cupressaceae; genus Sequoia; species Sequoia sempervirens. Next base: position 114,698 of record VDFB02322549.1, read on the forward strand.
TGTGCTCAAGATGTTGGAAGATGATGCATGGTCTCTTCTATCATTTTCATCCAAAGATTTTCCACTAATAATTTGCTATATTTGGAGATACAACCTTGTGACCTAGTTATATTACTAGAAATTAGGATTTCTTTCGAGCCTCTATTTTTTTAAGCTCTTGAAAGCAAGAAATATTGTTATTTTCATGTTGAATCTATTACCTATTATTTTTGTCATAATGAGAAATTTTATGTGCTTACCACTACTTGTTTTTTAAATCCAAGTATATGTGGAAGTGGTGCTAGAATTCCACAACTTAGCTACTAAGAGAGTGATCTTTATATCATGAGGATAGCTTCACCTAATCACATTACTTACACATTACTACCATCAACTTCTCACTAGTGGATCCACTCACACATAGTCATATATCTCTACCTTCTCCTAAACAGAGGGGTTCAACACCTTCCTTACGAGGGAAAACTTCTAGGTTGATATAGGATGATATCAAGACTTTTGTTGTGCTTGTGCAAGACCCTCAAGATAGCTAGTAGATCTATGACTCTCATTTTGCAGAGTTCTTTCTCTCTGATGGTTACTTTGTAGGATGACCCGCCCTTCACTTCCCCCCTCCCCGCCTCTTAATCTCTTCACCAATAAATCCATTCACACAAATTCATCTCACTATCTCCTCCCTCAATAGAGGGGTTGAACACCTTCCTTAGGGGAGAAAGTTTTCAAGTTGACATAGGGTGATATCAAGGTTTTTGTTGTGCCTTCACTATTGGGTTGGGGAGTATTGGTGTCACTTATGCAAGACCTTAAGAATGGTTACTAAATCCTTCACTCTCATTTCAAAGAGTTCTCTTGGTTGGTTACTTGGTGGCCAATACTTGTGCTTAGCTACGTGCATTTGATGTTTTGTGTTTTAGCTTGTAGTTTAGTAGGCCACTTTTCTTGTAAACGTTCTATTTTACACTATTATTTCTTAATTAATATAATTTATCGCATGAACAATGTGAGAAAAGTTGGATAGGATTCAAATCAATAACCTTCATTTTGCCTCAATTGCTTTAACAATTCAACTAGACACACTCATGTATATAGTGTTGATATTTTAGCCAAGCTCAAAACTACAAAATATTGACTAATTAAACTTTAACTTGTAGTTGTATTTTCAATTAGAAAACAAATCCCCAAAGATATCTTGAATGTAATATTATAGATGAAATCTTAAAATATCAAATTATGAAATTGAAAATATGAAGAAAATAGTCATTTGCAAGGCATCAATGATTAGATGATTGGTTTGCAAATAATAAGAAGAGTTGTCCATGTAAAATACAAGTTTGTAAAAAAAGATTTATTATTGTTATTAAAATTATTTAGAAAGATTAGAGACCTTAAATTTGATGGTGAACCCTATATATCAATCAATTTTTTTAATTTTTTTATTTTTATAATAATCATATTGCTATTCAAATTCTATAACATATATAAAATCTCCCCTTAATATGATATAATCTTCCTACAATTTTGGTTTAGAACGAAAATACCTAAATATGGCCATACGGCCATCAAATTTAGTCTAGGGGAGAAAGGAAACCAGAACATAAACTCAAAGTCCTAATATCATTGCACTTTTGAGATTGATATCAGTGCAAATCACAGATACCCACGTTACATTAGAGCTTGTGACTAAAAGCTTCTGCTCAGATGAGAAACAGGAGAATTCTGAATTTTGAGAGATCAATTTTGTGGGCAAAAGGGAAGAATATTGTATTTCAATTTACTTTCCCTTAATTGGGGAATATCTTTATCCCCAAAATGGTCTTCTGGTAAATAGTAGCCAGTAATGGGGTGAGGCATCCAACTTCTCTTTCTACTCTTCTCCTCCGCCTCTTTTGCCTCCACCTGACCTCCTCGCAACTCCAGTTTGCTTGCTACGGCGCTGTATTCTCTCCTGCAAATTACAAATAAACTAAAGTAAATTAAGAACCATTCATTTTGAACCAGAAACTTTGAAGATGGAAGGAAATTAAGGAAATCTGAAGCTTACCTGGCTATATTTCCAAGCCCGAAATCATGACCGCAAAGTCGAGAGAAAGCCTTTGAATCCAGCATAGAGATATATCTGGCCATGGAAACTTCCTCTGTTTTCTATTCCGCAAAGACAGATATATCTCAAACAGCTTTCCCTAATCTGATAATGCAGAAGATGGATGATTTAAAAAGAATGGGAGGATGAACGATTTAAATAGAATTTGTCGGTGGTGAGATTATTAGCGCGTCTTTTCGAGTAAAGAAAGGGTCAGGGCGTGTGGACGGCTTCAAGGAAAGAGGGGCTCAGCAACCGAGTCCGTGGGTGGTTTACGGACAGGCGTGTATTGTGTGGATTGGCGTTGCCAGTCAAGACAGGCAAGACCAGGGGCCGTGTACCTTTTTACTTGTAATTCATGGTCTGTATGACTTTGGTTCACGTTTTTTTTTAATTACTGAGACTTTCCCCGATGGAGCACCCTGCCACTTGCCTTTCCTAGGTACCGTAGCTTTCGTGAGGAGATTAGTGCGATAGAAAATACATCTGGGAACACTGCTTTCCATGGCCCGTGTGAAGATGTACGCAACCAACAAGGATCTGTAGAAGGTGCTGTATAATTTGTTTCGCTACCATTATTGTTATTAATAAGTGGTGTACGAGATCTTATCTTTGCGTGTATAATATTAATTTGGAGGCAAGTAGTATTGCACCTCTTTATTGCTGAGGTGTAACAAAATATCTTCCAAACTTCCAGAAGAGTTAGATTTATAGGGGAGAGGGGTCCATAGTGGAGGAGTCTATTTTTGGGGTCAATGTCTTCACTGGAGTAGTCTATTTTTGGGGGTCCATGTGGAGTGTCTCGTAGATAAATTTTTTTATAAAAAATAATTTCCTGATTCAGCAATTTCAAGATGGATTCAAAAAATCATTTTCGCTTATGTGGATTCAATCTACTATGTGTACATTGATGACAAGTTGAGCGATCAAATTAATTCCCTGTTTGGATGGGTAATTGATTGTGGGTCAGAACAAGCCCCGGTGATTGCATGGTAAGGAAATACTACATGTTCGACATGTCACATGCCGAACATGGAGAGTGCCACCATAATTATACACTTCCTCGCATTTAAGGTGTGTCATCTCTTCTTTCCCTCCTAACAAGCCACATTAACTGTGTCCCTCCCCATTTACTTGTTTCAAATGGCAACAACTTTCAATGCATTTGTGCATGAATGTTGCACAACCTCACTTATCTCGTTCACCACCATATCACAATTGAGACATTTCTTCTGGAGTGTTTGTTTGAATAGGGAACAAAACATGTCCGGTTGTGCTTTGTATTCCATAGGTCTTCTTCGAAAGGAATGCTCGGCAAAGGTGGGTTTGTGGTTGTTGCTCCTCTTCACAATGATGGTGTTTGCAAAGGTAAATGAATTTGACTATACAACTTTTGCTTCCTCTTCACAATAATGTTGTCTGTTAAGGCGGGTTTTCTATTTTGCTATAACATTTGCCTCTTCATTTATCATTTCTTGTAGGTTTTAGAGAATGGAATAGTCACCAACTCTATGTCGATCAATGTGGCTCTTCCAAGCATTCTCGAGTGGTTTTCTACCCAAGTGAGGTTTATTTTCCTCACTAAGGTAATGAACCATAAGCTGTCTATTGTGGGTGCTTCTTTCATTTATCGTTTTCTACTTTTTTTTATCACCTCTACTATGTATTTGCTAGCTTGAATATTATGTTGTTTTATGGGTGTTTCTTTCAATAATGGTTCTTTGCTTCTTTTTTTTCTTTGACATTCTCTAGTTTGAAGTTGAATGAGGTTTTTTGTTTCTTTAACTTTGCACAAAAAAATTGAAAGGTGTTGTTCGAAGGTGTTTATGAACATGGTTGTATTATGTGTTCATAAACACATTTATTATTCATGGGAATTCTAGTTTTATATTAGAGCATCAATGTAACATACCATTTAAGTTATAAATTTAAGTTTACGACTCTATGAATTTATTATGCAAATGGGTTTTCAATAGTTTTATTGTTTGCCAATAATATTGTCAAATTGGTTTAGGATTATTGGCTTTAGTAATGTTTAACATGTTTTTTTTACAAGTGTAGGGTTTATAATTATTGTTGTGGGTCATTTAAGAACTTTTCTTTTATAAGAACAGTAGTTTTGTTTACTAATTGTAGAGGAGGAGATTCGCTACTCTCGAGTCTCTAGGACAGGGAAGAGTCTACAGGGAGCAAATTATCCTCAACTACCTCAAGGAAACAAGCTCAAGTGACGGGAGACAACTAAGGGAGAGTTTTTGATATGTTTTTATATTTTATAATTGTTTATGGAAAAAGAACTTCAGAAACCGAGTGAGCAAGCCTTAGAGGTCTCGGGAGATACACAAACTAGCTCTTGGTCAAAAGATGGAAGCACAGGCCAAGGACAACAATGTGACACACTAGCATCTCAATGGGGTGTTGACGTCTTGTATGGACCAGAGACACAGTCAACCGCCAAAAACACACAGGATTTGCTAACTACTCGAGAACTGGAGTTTAATAGTTTTGACTAATCTAACAGAATGTTGAAAATAAAGGGAAAGCACAACAAGAAGAATACTAAATGAACGAATAATCAAACTATTAAACAAAATAACAAAGAGTGAAGGAAAGGGATGAACTCATGGGTGGTCCAACTATGAAGCCTCCTGCAAAGCTCCACATGGATAGCCTGCACACATAGAAATAGTAAAAGTGTTGGGGTTGTTTTGGGACTTGCCTTGGTCAAATCCCTATTTTGGTGTTTCCACCTCCACGAACAGCCAAAGAGACAACAAGATAGAGAAATAGACAACAGATGATGTGAAATGACAAGATAAAGAAATAGAACATGCAAGATATCAATATGCTACTTCAATAAGAACAATAATGCAACACAAGGAAATGTTACCCTCCCTCCAACGAGCTTGTGAAGCCGAGAGGAAGTGCAATGCCTTGAGAGAGCTTGAGACGAACGTGCAACAACCTTGATATAAAAGAGCTTGAGTAAGCAAGAGAGCAAGAAAAGAATGAAGGTTGAGAGAATGGACTTGCAAGAATGAGATATTGAGTTGCTATAAGTGAAAATCAATGAATTGAATGAATGAGAGGGAAGAATATGAGTTCAAATGAAGAATTGCATACAAGAGGGTATTTTTGGGCGTGTCTATGATTGCGGAGGTGTTACACTTTGCAAGAAAGTGAAAGTGTAATGTCCCAATGGCCACAAGATCGTGAATCTTGTTAGGACGTTTGCGTGGCATGTAGACATCTACGCGACACGGAAGCATCCCCAACAAAAATTCCCCCACCTATAGAAAACAATAGGGTCAAGGACGAAAATGAAGGCGGGGAGCAAGAGTATTCGCATTATCATCTCATTAGGCTAAAATGAAGATTGATGTAATGTGAAATTGCATTAAGGGTGCAATTTACGACATTACATTTTTCCCCCACTTTAGGGAGCATATGTATCTAAACATGTGTGACCTAAAGTATAAAGAGGTTGAAGAGAATATACCTAGGATGAAGAGGAAGCATACCTTCAATCTAGTATATGCGATATAGAGAAGTTGAACCAAGACACAAAGAGGACATGGGTCTTCGAACCTGTGAAGCTGGCTACAATCTCACCACAAACATGTTAGGTGAAAAAGTGAAAAATACACATGATAAAATTCCATAGACATGACAAGACATAATCTGATTAGGTAAATGATGGCTCTGATAGGTATGGCTAGCATGGCTAGAGACCGAACACTAAGCAGATAGGCATGTGGCTATTGCAAACTGTGTTGCAAGATAGTCACAAAAAAGACAAGACAAGTTTAGTCAGGTTGCCCCCTGTAATGGCATAAATTTACACCCCATACAATTTCCCATTAATTTACCTTCATTTTAGCCTTACAAGTTTGATAATGTAAAAACCCACCACTTTTTCTCCTCTTCTCGCATGTGTCCCTGTCGTTTAGCGTTGGTGAAGGGAATTTCTATCAAGGATGTGTGTCCACTACATGGACATTCACACGCTACATTGTTGGCCTAACAAAGATTCTTCCATCTAGAATCTATAGAAGTGTTACAATTCATGGGTTCCTGTGAATGTAACATTCCCTATCAACTCTTGATCGATGAAAATTGATTGTTTACCTCCACTGACCCATCCAAACTCCATTCTTTCACTCTCTCAAGCAATTCTATCACTCTCATGCAACTTATCTCTCATTCTTGCAACACTTCTTGATCATTCTTGCTATATTCTCACTCTTTCTTGCTACTTCCAACTTCTTTCTTGGGGTGGCTTTAGAATAGTGGTTTACACTTTATAAGAGGAAGGAAATTTCACATTTTTTCCTTTCACCATATTGAATGGGTTCGGCTGAACCCAATGGTTCGACTGAACCAATTCTTTGGTTTGGTTGAACCATCGGGTTCGGCCGAACCCATGGTTCGACCGAACCAAAGAAAACCTAAATAAAAAAACATATTTAAATAGGTTTGGTCGAACATGGGTTCGACCGAACCCCCTTAATATGACAAAAACAAAAAATTGTTTCATTTTAACATGTCACTTTTACTTTGTTCTTTTACCAGTCACTGTCCCTGGTGCATGCAGTGAACAGAGACCGTGATGGCGACCAAACAAGGTGTTTCTTTCCGGCGAAAGCAAATTTCCGTTCGTCTCTTCAAAGTTCATCATTCCAGTTTGCATATTGAGCACTATTGAGCACTAGGTATTTAAAATTCAATTTTTTTAGAGTTCAAAATGCATCTATTTGTTTAATTTGAAACCCTAAATGCAATTTTTTAAAATTTTGTTGAATTCAAATTGCATTTGTTTGAAAGATTTTAAAGCATTTTCAATATAGTATTTTGCTTCCCCGTTTTGCATATATTTTTGTCTTGTTAAACACCTTTCAAGAGAAAAATGAATATCAAAACTATCAACTATCTGTTAGGGGATGAGAGGTCTATAATTCAAAACTACACCCCTTGAACTTCTTTATGTTGATTGGATTTTTCAATGCATCTACAACATTATTTCAAGTGTCAGAATGCTCCAACATCACCTCCCCATCATCTACCATTTCGTAGTGGACACCTTAACTATCATCCAACTAATAACACAACAAATAAACTAAACACATATGTACTAGACAAACCAAGTTGCATTTTTATTTGCAAAAGTTTAGCCATTAACTTGAGCCTAGACTAGACTTAGCTTCAAACATATCAAGGATATAGATCCAAATGTTATTCTTTTCATTTTGTTTCTTTGGCACACACATTTATATATCCAAATTTAAATATGGTCCCAAGTTGAAATACTTCCAATTAGTTATTTCTCAACAATTTGAGCATGAAATATTAAAATTTTAGAGCTACAGTGTTATATAAAAGAAAATTTTCTAATTCATTTAGATATCAATCCATATGTATCATAGATCAACATATGATTTGATCATTAGAGTATTACATCAACTTTTAAGATTACAAGGATAAAATACCTAGGCACTTGCATTTATATTTGGCATGTATTTTAACTTGTTCAATTTTTTTAAATCAATCCAAGGGTTTGAGTAAGGAAAAATGAGTTTCCTCCCAAAGTTAGTGCAAAAAAACATTATAATGGCTCTCAACATAGTCTAAGAAATGGAGATAAATAAATTCCTAAAGACTAGAAGTGTAGGGGTCAAGGTCACAAAATAATTTTAAAACTACAAATTTAGGGTCAAACTTGTAGATGAAAATGTAAATTCCATACATGTAGGAGTGAACCATGAAAGTCATATCTTGGTTTGTTAAGGTGTCATAATATTAAATCTTATAAAAAATCAAGAATCATATCATTGATTATGTACATTACAATAAAATATCTCCATATAACAAATGAAGCTAAAAACCCTAACCCTCTTTGTCAATTCTATAGTGTGCTTGTCTAGTATTTTTAAATTCAATTGTATGTTCGAAGGTAATTTGTGTGTTTACTTATTGTATTTATTTATCCTAGCTAATTAGAAAAGAAAACTCTAAAGAAATTATTTTCTTTTCATTTTGGCAAAGCCATTTAATTTGGTATGTCCTACGATTTGGCCATAAAGGTTTTCTTGAATCTTATTTAGTTTTTAGATTTAAGTGCTTTCTCATTGTCTAATTTCTTAATCAAATCTAAACATTGTTCGATCCTTATTTCCTTCTAATACCAAAATCATCCTCTTTTCCTAGTAAGAAGTCATAGTTCAATCCCACCATGGTTGTGAATCAAGCTAAAATTGGTATGATTGGGAATATGCATGATACTAAATTTATCATAATGGAGAAGAATCATTTGACCATGAGGCCCTTGTTGAGAAAATGGTAATCAAGATATAGCTTTGATGCACACAACCTTTCTTTGGATCTTGCAAATTTGGCTAGTAATATTAATCCTAGTACAATGATTGATCTCCTTCATATACTATGTTGATTAATAAGCCATGTGGAAAGAAAGTACTTAAAGTTAAATAGGTAAAAGGATAAGCTCAACAATCCCTTTGAGTGATGTGCCATTTTCCCTCCATCCCAAGCTTCTTCTTCATGTATTCCTCCTTATTGTTTTACTCCTATCTATCTTATGCAATTTATTTCTCCTTCCACCAAATCTCCCCAAATTTATCCTCTCCTTTTTCCTAGATCTCATCTCATGCTTACTTATTATGATGCACATAGTCCTCTTGTCTCCACATTAGTTCTCATTAGTTTTGTTTACACTTCCCATGTTCCCCTCACTATGATATTCCTACGCAAGTCTTTGTCACTCCACACTCATTTATTATGTCACGACAAATTTATACACCACCTTCCATTTCTCATCTTGCCACTTTCATTCATGTCCTTAATCCTAGTGTGCCTCTATCTACCCTTGACATTAATGTTTAAAGGCTTGTTGAGATGAAAAGTAATGTTGATTCCTTACCTAATGGAAACAAAAGACATACATATAAAAATCAAACACAATTCAATTTCTATTAAAAATTTTACATATCCATTTTTTGTTGGATTTTTGGATCCTAGATTTGAGATGCACAATGTTAAAGGAGATCCCATGACACATTCAAGGTTATTTAGTGCTACATATTTGGATTTTGTGTATGATGATAAGTTATTGGCTAAGTTCTTCCCATGAAATTTAAAATATTATGCTATTAAATGATTGTATTATCTTCCATTTGGGTCTATTTTTTAATATTGAAATTGGTCAATGCAAATATTGGGAATGTTGGATTGAAGTTTATTATTTTAGATTTTTTGACTGTAAACAAGGATCTACAAAGTATATACATTCTTAACATTTGCATGTGCAAGTGAGATGAATGTTAAGAACTAAAGTTGTTAGAGGCTACCACACTTAATTATGGATCTTCTAATGCTTCATCTATATCATCCTACCCTTGTAAATTTGAAAAGAAAAATTATTTCCAAAAGGATAGTAAAAAATAATGGAAATGACCATTGTACAAACTATACATTATAAATGTTTCTAATATTATGACTCTAAAGCCTCCAACTTTTTCCTTTGTAAAATGTGCTTCAAAATTTACTTAGTGCAAACATGATTACACTTCCTCCTATTAGGCCATTAGATAAATCTAAGGTTATTCCCAAAAGATATAATGAGAAAGAATTTTGTTATTAAATTGTAGAGTTAATTGTAATTATACTCAACATTTTATGGGATTAAGGAATAATTGATTAAGGATTTGATTGATAAAAAAAAATTAGGTTGAGGGGGTTAATATTGGGGTCAATCCTTCAATTGTTCCTCCTAATGAAAATTTAAATATTTTACACTAAATAAATCTAATAAAATGGTTTTATATGAGGGTCATGAGATTGAGGTACATATACATGTTGACGAGCTTGAAATCATTGATTCACCTACATGTGAGGAATGATTTGTTGGTATTAATAAAAATTATAAGGGTACTTATTCTTCTTCTTATGTACTAGTGATTGACTTTTATAGAAATTTCTATGGACTAACCAGTATTCAAACTTAGGACCTCCCATTTGGTGTTAGGATGCTCTACTATTGAGCTAATGGCTCACATTGTGATGAGTCCTTTTATGGCTTAGGTGTGTATCATTTCTCCAACACACTCCCTTGAGCCACAACATAGGTGTCAAATGCACCTAGCTTGGCTCTAATACCATGTTGAAATTTCCATGAACTAGTTAGGATGCAAATCTCCACACTAAGCTACCCACCCACTTTATGACAAGTCAATTTACGGTTTAGGTATGCTAATTTTTTTGACACCTTTTTCATATTGTGAGATATTACCAAATAATTATAATGGTCCTTTGGTTTTGTGTGGATCATGAACCATGTAAGGGTGTGTTTATTGATCTTACTCACCAATAAAATGTATGCATTGAATAATTTTTGTTTTATCATCATTTTATAAACAAGCATATGCATATTTGAGGGTTTATTTAAAATTGACTAATGATATGTTGATTGAAACTATAGGATACATTATTTTACCTTAATTTTTTGGTCTAAAAGATGAGGGAAGTTCTTATTCTATGTCATATTATTTCTTCTTTAGATGTATCTCATATTTTACTTGGGTATCCATGGATAAAGCAATATCAAGCAACATCATCTATGTCATGCCATCAAGGTATCAAATATGTTCACACTAGTAAAGAGGTTACAATTGCAAGATATCCGTATATGCCTTTATTTTAGATTAAGTCATTTAACCTTAAATAATTTTAAGAACATACCTAAGGATCCTCTATATAAGTGCAAGGATTCTTTTCCTAATTTGTAAAAAATTCAAAAGGAATAACAATGGTGGGAAAATCAAGACAAGATGCAACAATTTATAATTCCTAAAGGGTTTACAATTATTAGAGCCAAAGTAGGTTATATGTAGGTTTTATCTTATAAAATGATTCAAGAATCTATAAGGCCAAAAGAACCATAAGCATTGCAAACTTTAGTTCAGAAGCATAAGGGATTGGATATTTTCATTCCTAAACATGGTTTTCATAAAAAAAAATTACTCATGTAGCAAGGAAGGATGAGGATTAAAAATGATAAATCTATATTTTCTTCATCTTAAAAGGGTCTTCAAACTACTTGGGTATCAAAGAATGATTTACATAATAAAAAGTTGAAAATCTACAAGTAGAAATACCAAGTTACAAAAACAAGAATAATCGTTATGGTAATAGAAAGAGAAATGCTTCCTCTTAAAAAACATGTTTATTAAGAGTTCTAATTTACATAGTGTTGAGGAGCACATAATATAATAAACATGATTCAAGTACCAAAACATTAAGTATGATGATTGGGATGAGAGGATCAACTGGGGGAGGATTATTATAACATCATTAGTTGGAACTTTTTAATTTTATCTCTTTGTGTTGGTGTTGTTTTTAATGTTCTTAATTAGAGTGCGGATGATGTTAATATACATTTAATGATGCAT